>JAEIIF010057026.1:0-12386 GCA_018874455.1 Drosophila trapezifrons | reverse complement strand
AAAAAAAAAAAAAAAAAAATTTAAAAGTGAAAAACTTTACGAAATAATTTTTAGAAATTTATGTAGACACCTATAACCATGCCAAATAAAAAATCACTTAGATTTCAAAGTCTAATACACCCCTCCCAAAGCCCTGTCCTTGAAGGGGTATCAAAAACGAAGCTCAACTGTCAATGCCGCTGTCTCGCGCTCTATCTCTGTCTCCCCCGTGGCCTATTTAAAAATTCAAAAGGCATACACGCCGAAAAAAAAGGGGGGGCTTGGGACATGCGGATGGGATCCTTGTTTAAGGGGTAGCCGTAGCCATAGCCGTAGCCTCATCGACATCCACTTGAGGCGGCTGCTCCAGTTTCCTGTCGCCAGCACACAAAAGTATGCAACATGTCTGAACGCAAAAAATTGCAAAAGAAAAAAATACAGACGAAAAAAAAAAGAAGCGGCGAAAAGAAAATAGCAAGAACGGAACGCAAACATAACGTGGAAATATTATAACGAGTGCAAATAAAACACAGGCGGCGGGGAAAATGTGGGCAAGGGCTGGGGGCTGGGGTTCCCCCCATTTTTCGAGGATGTCTGCAATCGTTTGGTGGCACGCATGCATGCCTGAAGGAAATGCCATCAAATATGCCAAACATGTTTGCAGCCCAAAAGGGAGTGTGTGTGTGTGTGTGTGTGGGAGAGTGTGTTTCGGGCGCTTTTTCGGGTGAAGCCGGCGCCCTTTAATGTTTATTGTGTAAATAAATTTGGCCTTGAATTGCCCAAAACGACGCCAGCACATGTACAGTACTCTCACGCTAATTAGTATTTACACGCGTCCAAACAAGCAACAAAAAATAAAAGAAAAACCAACAACAAAATACCATAAACAATCAACAATAAAAGAAAATATCAAATAATCATTTAAGGTCAGTTGGTACAATGTAAATATACTTTTACCTCAATTTGCATAAAAAGTGCATTAAAATAAAGTGAATTTTTTTATGGAAATCACATTGTGTTGGGCGATTTGAAGCCATTGCAAATGCCACCCAAAAGTATGCAATTGTGTTTTATATGCCTAATACTTGAGGTAAAATCTTATGTTTTATAAATATTTATGGATGGATTTATGTTTCTGAATTTTAATTTAATATTTTCTGAATAGATAAATTATTTTTATATAAATTAAAATCTATGTGAGGTGTTCTGTGGCTTGTCTTACCTTTTTTATTTGAATAAATACATCCCATTGTCCTTATTTCGCCGAAAAAGAAAACAAAGGAAAAGAAAGCAAGCTTTTCCGATTTTCCGCAACGCCATTAACAGACATTCTTCGATGCCATCTCGTCCGAAATGTTTTCCCCTCGAAGAATTCCCTTTGATCTCTCTCTCTCTGGCTTGCTTCTTTTTTTTTCGAGTGGCTTTATGTAAATTTAGGCTGCTCTCTCGATAAGCGATAGATGCTATTTTTGGACTCAGGTGCTTGAGCACGCCTCAGCCTCAGTTTCAGTCTCAGTCTCAGCCTCGGCCTCTCAGCAAGGAAGACGAAGGGAGGTCCTGGCAAAGCGAAGGCTGGACAATATTTGCGCCACTATTTTGCAGCTATAATTCACAAAACTAACTTTCCTGGTAAGGGAGGATTACATAAATCAACATTTTGCTGCTGGCCGAAAAAGCGCCGAAAAACTTTCGAGCAAACAAATATTAATTTTAACTTTTGCGCGGCCAAAAAAGCAATAAAACCAACAACAAAAACAAAAGCAAAACGAAGCAAAGCCAAGCAAAGAAATAAAACCAGAAAAAAATTAAATAAAATACAAAGAGAGAGAAGGAGAGGGAAGTGAGCAATAAAAGCAGTCAAGACTTAAAGCTTTAAACGACAATCCAGATATATATTTAAATGTTACACTGAAAAACCATCAAGAAAAAAGGGTTACAAAAAAGATAAATACTAGAAGGTATTTTCTAAGATATATTAATAATTAATACTTTATATTCATGATTGAAAAAAAAATAAAATCAATCATAACAACAGAATAAAGTTTATAGATTATTTAATATTAAAGTTATTTTAAAGAAAAGTAACAAACAATAAGAGTTAACTTATTTCCCCTGAAGGATCCATCAAAGACCTCTTTTTCTGGGCCGTGTGTTGCCTTTTGTTAATTTGCCCCGCCTGCCCATTTTAATGTGCAGTTTTTAATTGTTTTTCAACAATATTTTCTGGCCAGGCGCAATGTGAATTAATTGCGCGCGACTCCGCAAGGAAAATGCGAATGTCCACTGGTCCATGTGCCACGCCCCCGGGCCCCGGACACCCCCACGATTTTTCCCAGGCCCATCATCATATCTAGCCGTCGTCTCTGTCCGGCCACTTTCCCCGAGAGCCTCGCGATAATTCTTAACCGCTTGTTTATTTATGCGGCGCCGGAAAAGCAACAAACACACACACACACACAGAGAGACACGCCTGGGAAAATGGACCAGGCAGGGAAATGGGAAAAGGGAAAATGCGGGGGAGGCTCAAAGAGGTAGAAAGATAATGTGCTCACCATGTGCGTCCCTCTCTGTGTGTGTGTGCGAGTTGGCGCCTTTATTTATGCAGCATGCATTTAAAATAAAATAAATATAAATTAAGCATAGCCCAGAGAGTCCCAAAGGGAAAGGGATTCACGTTGAATGCCCTTCGCACGGCGATGGATCTCTGTCTCTCTTCGGGTTTAAAATCTACAATTAAGGACGTGAAGCCCCTTTGCTCAATTGAAAAATAAATATTTAATATGTTTTCTATTCAAAACAAATATTAATCCATCAGTCAAACCATTTGTCTGTGAATAAACAATTTATCTAGGAATTTATAAACATTGAAAGCATTTAAAAAAATATTCAAATTGCAATGAATGAGTAATCCATTATTGGTGGCTAAGTCAACGTGGGCAATTTAACCCATTAAGCAATGACAAAACAATTTACAAGGCGGAAAAAAATAATATTTACATAAGTACACAGGCGAAAATAGGGTTTGCTCTTAAAAAATACATTTCTGGGTATTACTTATTATAATAAATACGATTTACCAGTGTAATATCTTCATAAAAACAATCCTAATTGTTATACCAAATTATAAATAAAATCTCAGGCTTTTAAAGGTTTCCCTTTCTTTTCTCTGTGTCTATTGGACATTATTAAAATTAAAATTTACACATGCGGGTAATTAACTGCAGCTTTTTTTGTTCTACTCTCTGGATCAATAATACTTATTAGCTTAATGAAAAATTCACTTTTTTCCGTTNTTGAAAGTTATGCAAAAAAAAAAAAAAAAGGGCATTTGCTAGTTTTACTATAACTATCTCTGGTTGGAGTTACCCACCGACGGCCACAGACTTTTCATTATTATTCACAGTATTTTTTTGTGCTGCGCTTTTCTTTATTGTTGGGATAGTTGGCGGCGCCATTTTGTTGGCTTGCATTAATTGCAATGCAAAAAGGCAACGTCGCATAAATTTCTCATATTTAATTTCGCCTGAGCTGCAGATGGAACCGGCCTTCTCGAATGGTACGGGGACTCAGCCAGGGGCGGCCGGGCCAGAGGGGTGTTGGAGCCAGGGCCGGGGGCCAGTTTAATGCACTCTGTTGCATGCAGCATCTGTGTGTGTGTGGGTGTGTGTGTGTGTGTGAGCGGATTCGTTTACATTAAATTATTTATGCACTCGACTGGGTGTGTGTGTGTGGGCACAAAAAGATAAAGCTCCCCAAGGAGGGTCATAGTCAAGGAGTTCCTATAAAAAGATATCCTGTAAATCAGTCTATATTATTAGAAATAATTATATCATTAAATTTAATTGGAAACAAATTAGTTTACTTCAAAAAATAGGAAAAATTCTCTAGGAATATGCATTTCCCATAGAAAGGGTGTCTAAAAGTATGCTATAAAATCCTTAACAACGTAAACTGTAATTTAATTTGATGGTTTTCCAAGCTTTGTCTTTTTGTAGCATACTTTTGGTCTGTATTTTTAAGAGATTTAAAATCCACAGCTATTTTGTGTTGCAACCTAAATACTTTTTTTAAAAAAGCAATTTTTGTTATAAAATTTGTTATTAAAAAAACTAACGAACAAGAAACCAAAATACCCCTAAACTCACAGGGTACAAAAAACAAGGGAGGCTGAAAAAAAAACCACTGATCACAGCTGGCACTTCACAAAAAAGAGAGGGAAGGGATCTCCAAAGCCCCATCTGGAAGCCCCCCAAAAAACGCCGCCCTTGGGGCGCCACTTTAATCTGCAGCCAAATGTTGACCACATTAAATTGCCGAACAAATGTGTGGACACTGGCCATTAAGCAGTCTCAGCTCAACTTGAACTTGGCCAAAGGACACGGACTAAGCTGGCATCCTTGACTTTAGCCCCAATCCTTCCTTCCCTCGGCGGCGGCAAGTCAACTGCGACTGTCCAATAAAATGTCAAAGAAAATGGCCAGAAAGGCTTTTAATTGTAATGGGAATGGGACTGAGGAGGAAACTTCTTGCGAGTCCTTGCACTACTACTGCTGCTCCTGCCTGCTCCTTCTGTCGAGCTGGGCTTTTGTAGGACCTCGTAACAAAGGGTTTCATGAGCGTTTAATTGTCGGTAATTAGCTAGATGAACAATGG
Source organism: Drosophila trapezifrons (assembly GCA_018874455.1). Lineage (NCBI taxonomy): Eukaryota > Metazoa > Arthropoda > Insecta > Diptera > Drosophilidae > Drosophila > Drosophila trapezifrons. Next base: position 7,754 of record JAEIIF010057026.1, on the reverse strand, counting down.
CCAACTTTTAGTCGCCATGGAGCAAGTTTCAAAGGGACAGGGAGCTGAAAAAAGAGCAGATGGTAGACTGGCCCTGGCCTAGGCTTCCTATATAAGTAAGGGCGGCCCTGGATAGGCTAGGATATAGAGAGAACTCTACTCGAGTTTTTTAGCAAACTTAAAACATCTCCATAAACCGCAATCAGCCAGAGAATTGTCATTAAAAAATGTATAAGCCAAGTAACCATAAACCCTACTTGTTAAGAGGGCCATTACAATTTACATAAGCCTTAATGCCAAATAAAATGTAAGTTTATGTAACAGCCACTCTCCATAAATCTCAATTAATGTCAGTAGAAATTTTTAATTGGGCTTTTCTGTTCTTTTGTGACAAGTCAACGAGTTTTTGATATTTTTTGAATTCTCTTTATTGACTTTCCCCCTTAGTACTTCCATTTCCAAATATAAATTCCGTAATAAACTCGCCGTCTCTCTAATGAGAGCGTTGCCATGAAATATTTATATTAAACTCAACTAATTTTCAATTAAATGCATATCGGGGACATAAATTATCTACGATATTCGATTGAATTTCACTTGGAATTTCGCTGGAATAATTTCATTTAATTGAGATACACACACACACACACTCGTGGAATTCTGTGCATAATGAGAGGAGGCGAAAATTACAAAGGTCGTCCCGCGTCCGTCGGGTCCGTCCCTCCTTTGTGAGCAAAGGCACTGGCACTGGCAAAGGCAATTAAAATTAATTTAAATTTACTCGCCTGTGCAAATGAGTCACTCGGAAAAAGGCGAGCAACGATAAAACGAAAGAAAACAAAGACCTATGATGACAACGGCTCAATCAAGATGGATGTCTAATGGTTGAAATAAAGAGGAGTTCTTAGATAATAATATTCATGTTCTAAAGGTGCTTTTTAAATACTAAAACCCTTTGTTTTTTGCTGTGTATCCTCGCTAATTGCCACTGTTTTTTTTCTCCTCTTTTTTGTTTGCAGAACTGAGCCAAGCGGAGCTGAAACCCATCCTGGAGATCTACCCCATACAGGAGGTCCAGCGCAAGCCCGTGGGCAAGCCCCTGATCCTCACCTGCCGACCCACAGTACCCGAACAGAACCTGGTCGCTGATCTGCAATGGAAGGATAATCTGAACAATACCATCCTGCCGAAACCGTAAGTATTCAACCTAAAACCTCTGTTCCTTCCGGTGATTGGTGATTTTATCTATATTACCTATAATGGTCTCTGTATAAAAAATACACCACAAATGAACACACAACACCCCACACCACGACACACCAACAACACCAAACACTCACGAAATACACACTTATATCGAATATCGTATTGTAGGAATTACGATCCACTGTTTGATGCCAATGGCAATAGAAAGAAAGAGTAAGTGTGCCGATCAGCTATTCTACGAAAACCAGTAAATCAGTAAACCATCAGTAACAGCAACCAGTAACTTAACTGCAACTGCAACAGTAATCAGTAAATGCAACTGTAACTGCAACTGCAACAGCAAATAGCTAAACAAAATAAAAATACAAAAAGCATAAGTAAATAGCCAAACAATAGTACTTGTGACCGACTCTTGACCGATACTTTAACATCAGCTGTTAACTTGAAAAACTTAACTAGAACTTTAACAGCAACTTTCGAATTTTCATGAATTTAACTGTGACTTTTAAATAATATATGTTCATTTAACTTCATTAAATATCCCCTGACTAGACAAGACAACTCGCTTATTGAATTCTAGACTTTTGAACTAAAAGTGCCAGTTAAATTTAACAGCCACTTCGACGCATTTTCTCCTTCTACTTAGTTAAAATGTAAACTATGACGTTGATAGTCACTAAGAAATATTCAAAGCTATATTCAGCTTATAACGTTTGACAGCAACTACCAGAATTTAATCCTGACTTTGACGGCTATTTTAAAATATTTTATTTTGTTCGAGAAATTTCGACGCTAGACTCGTAGCTTCGCCTCCTCCGCCGCCCTCGTTCCTCGTCCTTTATTGTCGTTGTTCTTTGGCATGATTAATTGTTACATTTTTGTTCTTGTTTTGTTGTTAACTCTCATCTCACTGTATTGAGAAGACTGCATTTTGCCAGGCCCAAAACTTACCACCAGTAGCATTATAGGCATTTGACTCCATTTCTCCATTCGACATGCTGACACAAAAAATGCACACACAAAAAACACACACACATCTTCCTCATGCAACACACATATCCCCATTAGTTGTTGTACTAACAATCGATTATTTTTTTAGAGTTATCCAGAAATTTAAATTTCTATTTATTAATAAGTAAGAGCCTAAGATTAGGAAAGGAAGCTGGAAGAAATCCGAATCCTAGATCTCTGTTTTTGCTAATAGAACCTAGTAGCATATCTCAGCTCATTTTTCATAAGCATATTTATTTTTTTAACCTATCGTAAGAATCGGAAACATCTTCAACTAAAAACATTCAAAATTACCTTCATCAACTCCATAAAGCTTTTGTATTGCCCTCATCGGCCTGCCTTTTCATACCAAATTCACGAAAATAAATATAAACATAGAGTGTTGGTAAAGAAATCCAACTAAAAGGTTACAGTTAAAGTGTTAAATGTTAAAGAAGACCAAACCTTGTTGTCCAACACTTAGCTACCTTTTCTCGATTACCTCTTCCAAGTAGGCCTTTGATTTTCCTGTCAGTTTATAAAGCCAAGTCGAGTCTTTTTTTCACTTCAATTCCTAATTGTGACAAAGCCGGTTAACAGTGAATTTCTCCTTATTTTTGTACGCCAAGAAAAGGAAAAACAGCCGAAAAAAGTAAGTTAAATAGACCCGCACTAAGAAAAGGCCAGAAACTGTAGTGATTTTTCAGCCTTGGATACTTTTATAGAAGAAGAAAGAAAGGGTTAGGAACATGATTCCCAATGAAATATTTATGTTGGAGGCTGACGTGGCTGAGATAGCGCATCTGGCTGAAGACGACGATAATGTGAATGATTTCTATGGCATCTCCGAAGAGGATTTTGCCGCGGAGCTCGGCTTGGATCCGGCTCTCGTTCCTCTGCCCATTCCCAACGAAGATCAACCCGAAGTCGAAATGATAGGCTTCATCCAAGAGCCCATTAATTGGGCGGAAGAGCTTGAGGAGTGGCTGTTGGTGATACGCAACTATCAATAAAGCTTTCGTGACCCTGTTACCTCTGTTGTTACACAAAATGGAATTAAAAGAAAAGTTTTCGTTTGAAAAAATCATCTAAAATCCTTCAGACTTTTTTTTTTAACCCTTGACGGGAAAAAACCGAAGAAAATTGCAATAAAAGGAAAATGTTGCAGTAGAGCGTGCAAGGGAATGCCAAAAGGAAAATGCGAATGGGAATTCGTAGGTCAAATATTCAGATGGAAATTTTAGCATCCGGGGGCCAGGCTGTGTGTGTGTTTGCGTGTGAAAAGCGAAATCGTGTTAATTAATTTGCCTCTACAGACTGACCGGGGGAAAATGTAAGAAATTGGGGAAGGCTTAACCCCCTGGAGAGCGCTTCACACCTGACGCCCATCCCCATTCCCGCCGCCTTGCCGTTTAACCTTATGGAAGGGGATTAGAAAGGTTTCGGCGGGGAGCGACACTTTCCCGACCGAGCATTGCGTGCCAATTAACCTCGTTTCCCCTTCAAACTTGGGCGAGTGGAAATTTGTGTCTTGGGTTCAGAAAACTTAATTTCTTTTTATTCATATTTCCTTTGCTCTGCAAGTGAAATAATGTCATAAATATAATCTAGATTCTAGATTATTATGTTAGAGTTGTTTCTATATTTTGACTCCTTTTTTCTATTACTTCTTTATTTTCCCTCCGCTTTTCTATTACTTCTTTATTTTTCCTCCCCTTCTGTATTACTTCTTTATTTTCCCTCCCCTTTTCTATTACTTCTTTATTTTCCATCCCCTTTTCTGTTACTTCTTTATTTTCCCTCCCCTTTTCTATTACTTCTTTATTTTCCGTACCCTTTTCTATTACTTCTTTATTTTCTGTTACTTATTTTGCTTCAAGTGTGAGGGCGGCAACCCTGTAAACAAAGTCTGACCGTATTTCATTTATCATTTCTGCTTTGGGCAAAAGTCTGTTTTAATTATGATTGCGGCGGCGGCAACCCTGTTGAGGGGAAAGGCGCAAGCAAATGCAATTTCTCATTTTAAAACGTTGGCAACTCTGGGCCATCGCTTTTCGCCACTCGTTCCTCTCTCGCTCTCTCTCCCACGCCAGCCTTCTGCCTATTGCTGATTGTTTTGTGTTGGTTCGGTTTTTGGTTTTTCTGGCTTTCGTCCTGCAAAACCCTTTGGCTCCTCTGCGGCATTGTTTCGCGTTCCCCCTCCTCGCTGGCCAGTGGCGGCGACCCCTGAACGCACTGCGCTGCATACTTGCAGGCGCGAAATGTAATTAAGCTGCCAAAAACCAACCGACAGCAGCAGCTTCCCCTCCATTTTCCACGACGGGGGGGAGGAGGGAGCGGGAAATTTGAGAGGATTCATGGTTCCGTTTATACTCGGGGCCCAAGTTAATTAAAACGATTAAGTTCGGCATAGTTCTGCGGCCGGGACTTGCTCGCAATTTTGGCCACGGCTTTGGCCTAGCCGCTTTTGACTTTTGCCATATTTTTTGGGGTTTTTCAGGGCCATTAGCCCGAAGGACAACTTCAATGCCACTCGATCAAATAATTAAGGAGGAAATATTACACAGATCTGAAAAGTGTAGGAATATATTTTATATTTAAATATTTATTATACTTTTAATTGGTACAAAAAATGATGAGAGTTCATTCCTTGATCCAAATGAATTTTAATTTTCCATTTAAATCTATTAATTAGAATTTTAATATGAATTAATAGGCCAAACAATCAATATTTATAACATATATTATTAGTAAAGCTATAGAAATGTTTATATTTTTGTTGGAAAAACATATAAAATCTCATTTATTATAATTGCCAGCCTTTTCAATTAAAAAATATAAATAAAATAAACAAACAAAAAATCTAGAAATAATTGCTATTGTTATTTGAGAGTTGTTATTGACAACAAATGAAATAAAGTTGTGGCAAAGACAACCGAAGTGATCAATATGGCAAACAAACACAAACTACACAAAGAGAAATGACTTGGAGATTACTCCGTAGCCTCCCAGCGACTTTTCATTGCGTATTCAATAACAGCGAAAATGGCAATGGAGACAACAACAAAAGCAACGAGGACATCTTTATTCGCATCTAAAAGGCCAGAAGAAATGCAATAAAAACGTAGAAATTGCCCTGAACCCAGGCCTTCCTTCCTTTTTTTTACCCCCAAAAAAAAGAGACCATCAACAAAAACAAGAAAAGCTAAGAAAAATGAGAGGAAAATAAGGAAAAATTTTGATTTTTACGTATGCGTAACAGTTTGCTCATCCTTTTCCCTCCCACCCCCTTTTTTTTTTCCTTTTTTTCCCTTTATTTTCCCGATCCAATGCTGGCTCTTCCTTTCCTTTCTATTCCTTTCTTTATGTATGTTTGTGCGAGTTTCTGTGCACTTCTTGGCGCAATATTAAAAATCCAACGCAAATATGCAGCGAAATTTTTTGCACAATGTCTTCAGTCCGTCGCTCTTCTTCCTCTTGGGGCCCCCCTCTTAACCCCCTAGCCTCTACGATTTACCATTTTCCGCCCGCCGCTGCGGTTTTCCAGCGAGAGTCATCGTTGTATTTTTTTGGTTTTATTTTTTTTTCTGCGTCGACAACTTTTGTTAGCATAATTTTGGGCGCTCAGCAATGACGGTTTCCTAAACACAATTGCGGTGGAAAAAATATAGGTAGCTCGAGGTTTTTCATTATTAAGTTTAAATAGATTTTGAACTTTAAAATAATAATATTGAAAAATATCTCTAAGATAAAGGTTTAAATCTTAGAATATATTATATATATTTAATAATTAAAGTTTGCATAACCAATACACAAAAAAACAAGCTGGGTGTATACAGGTGTTTCAGAAGGGAGTCACCACTTCCTCATCAGTATCCGATAATATTGAGTGCTGTTATCACTCGGCTGCAGCTAGAACCGGTTGGGAATTCTAGGCCTATCTATTTTAAGTTTTATACTGAACTCTCTATTTTATATTGCCAAAAAAATGAACAATAATAATACACCTTTACATTTTTGTTTGTACTTAAATAAAGTCTCATATTCGAATCAGAATTTCCAAGACTTCTAAAGTGATACTATTTTTTCAACCGCAGCTGTAGAAACCTCACCGGCGTTCTTCGCTTTCCGGGATATGGTTATTTTTTCTGTTTTTGCATTTTTGGCGAACAATTGCGAACTGCGAATTGCGAATTGCGAATCGCAAATCGAACGCAGGTTGTGCCTGTCCTCACAAATACAAGGAGAGGCAAACAAACACTGGAGTACACACACCCAGGCACGCACACACACACACACGTGTGCAATATATAAAACCAATTACAGTCGTAAAAACAAAAGTAGAAAAATAAAAGACGAGAGGAGCTGCGAGCGAGCGACGACAGTCAAAAATTGAAATCCACAGCCGCAAAAAAACGAAGAGGCTTTTCATTGACTTTGCCGCTTTTCCAAATATTGCAATTTCCTCTACTGGGGAGAAACCAACAAATACAGCAAAAAAAAATAAGGAAAAGCAAAAAGTTAATCTTCATCTTTGTTCAGCTTCTGTTTTTCTGTATTTTCTCTCTTTTTTTTTTTTTTCTTTCTGTGTATATATTGGTCTTTGTATTTGTTGTTTTTCGCTTTTGCCTCGCAAAAGTCGTAATAATAATAACCAACCGCCTCTATGCATATTTAGTTTGTGCGCCATGGAAACTTTTTTAATTAATTAGCACGTAACGGGGGGGTGGGGGGACACCAGCGTCCAGCAGTTCGAAAACTGTGAAATAGCCGCCAGCAGGATTCGAGGGGTTTTTATCGTGTGATAACTCCCTTTATTTTGGGTGGAAAATTCAAGTGGCAAGTAGGAAGTACATTAATTTGGGCGACTTAGGCGTTGTAATGCTGTTAATTCGCACACACACACAGAGGGGGGCTTAAGACGATGTATTTATTTATAGTAAATATATATGAGCGGGAAGAGGGAAAATGAGCTGAGAAAATGTGTTTTAGTTGGCATAACGGGTAAACACGCACTAGGTCCTTTATGCCGAATTAATTAGTAATTATTTGTGGCACTTGAGAAGCCTGGCAATAAGCAAGAAATTCGTTAGTTCCATCTATAAATAATAATAATCCAAGGAATAATAGTGCTCCTGTAAGAAATCCAAGTACCTAATAAATAATAGTAATTCTACGGAATAATAATACTCTTGAAATTCTCAAGTACGAATTCAGCTGTAGAAAAATTCCCTTTAGTGATTTTTAAATAGTTTTTCATATTCTCTTTCAACTCCATTGAAAACGGAACCACCTGAATCAATAAATATTTGTTGGGTTTAGGGGTTTAATTGTGCTCAAAGGCCACTGCACAATGAATGGAATCAATTACGCACGAAATTCAGAATATTTTCAAAGAGAATTTTAGTTTCGATCGGATTTTAGGAAAAAAAAAAAAAGCGAGACCGAGACCGAGAGCGAGACCTCGACCCAAGGAATTTCCCCATTCAAAGTTGCCGTGCCAAATTTGCTGGAAATGCGAAATATATTTGTAAGCGAGCTGGGGAAATGGGGGAAAAATGCGTAGCAATACACACACA
>JAEIIF010057025.1:0-15360 GCA_018874455.1 Drosophila trapezifrons | reverse complement strand
GGCCGGAAAATATTTTACAGGCAGTCTGGGTGCCGGCTAAGTTAGCTCTCACATTCACACCAAATTTTCTTAGCCGGAACTTTATCTGGCCTCAAAATGTTGACAGGGACGGTAGAAAACGGCCCTAAGAAAGGTTTGACATTCTGTGCATACTGTGCGTGTGACAGAGAAATTAGCTAACAAGCGAGTCAGGGCCTTGGGCACCACTGCTCTATATGGTTGAGATCTTTACGTCTAACCTAGTAGTTCGAATACTAAGCCCTTTTTATATATATTCAATACAGATGAAGTGATTATTAATGGTTATAGATGCTTTTTATTTGGTTTTTTTTTCAGCTAGCCTTTTTCCAAACAATTCGCCAGCCGGGAATCATCGGAAAACCCAAAATGTTTCCTTTCACTTGGTAATTACATACATATGTTACACTTGCCAGAGACGAAACTCTCATATTTTTGAATGTTGGGCCTTCTTCGTGTTTGTCTTCTGTTTGTTGATACAATGTTTCGCGTGGGAATGGGGACTGGAGGCGAAGTCGACTAATTAAACATTTTAGCCGAGATGAAAATGAACATTTTTTGGGGCTGCCTATGCGAGCATACGGCGCAAGTCAAATATTATTTTATGGGGGCACTTCTCGGAGTCGGAACATTTACAGCTTTGAAGGATTCGTTTTGTTCCTACATAAATAGAAAACTTGAAATACTTTCGGAGCATTCCTCCCAGTTTTCAGTTCAGTTTTCACTTTTCAGTTTCTAGTCTCCAGTTCCCAGTTCCCAGTTTCCAGCTCTCAGTTTCCGGAGAGTGAGAGGTGCATGAAGTTGTCGCTGTCCCCGGACTGGCGGCTGGCAAACGCAAACAATTTAATGCCTGACAACGAACCAAATTAAAGCTGTCAAAGGAAATTAAATGCCCCAGTGACAAATACAAATGCCACAGCTGACAATCCAGTGCCACGAGCAGCCCGCCCGGCACACACGCGCCCAACTGCATGGGGCATGCGGCATGAGGCATGAGCCATGAGGCATGAGGCAGTTGAGCACTTCACTTACCTGTTACGTGTAGGCCAAATAAAATTGAAATTTACAGGCCGAGGCCCGAGCCCGGTTGCGGGGAAAAGAATAAAATGTAGAGCAGCCAGAGTGATGCATCCTCGACAATGGGATGCCCAGTACTTGGTTAATCGAAGGCATGATCAGCTGCTTGAAATTAAAATTAAATGTGAAATGGAATGGGAATATGGGAAAACGTTTAAATTATATTCTAGGGAATTTCCTTTGCAATGGGTTCAGAAATAACCTTAATAGTTGAAGGTCTAGGCAAGAAAGGTTGGTCAGCCTTTATATATTCATATTCTCGCACAAATATTTTATCTTAAGATAGTTTAATAGCTTACAGCAGTGATGCCCAAAGCCTTGGCTCGCGAGTCATATTTTTGTCTCATATCCAGTCGCTTTGCTCTATTTCTTACTGCTTTACACCTTAGGTTGGCCACACTTACAGTTTCAGTGTGACCAATATATTGTTTAAAGCCAAAGAAACCTTCAAAGGTGTTCACTGAATTTAATTTAATCTCAAAAGAGAGTATATTGTAAGGCAATCATATATAGATTATAAATTTGGAACATTTAATTAAATATAACCTTAATAACTCAATGCTTTAAGAACCCAGAGTGACCATCTCTGCTTCCGAAGCTCCCATTATCGAGCATACCCCGCTGCTCCTGATGCCATCCAGGGTGCCACAACCCGTGGGAGTCACGGCGAGGTCAGGGGTAAATGGGTATATTGACATTGCATGACTTGACGCGACTTAAGTACGCCGGCAACAGCACAACATCGCTGGCAGGCTCATTGAAAAATGTGTCTAAGTGAAACGTCTGTTGATGTTTGTGCCTCCCCTCCACCACCCCTGTTCTCATCATGCCCCCTCCCCAGCGCCCGTTGGCAGCGACGCCCCTGGCGGACGTACTCGTGCGCTAACTGATTAAAGTTAATATGCACTCATATTGGATTATGAGTGCTGTCAAATGGGCTCGTGTGTGCCTGTGTATCTGCGCGGGGACAAAGCAGGGCACTCAAGTTGAAAGCTAAAGGAATAGACCGAGCTGAGGTTAATGTCGAAGCGCGTTCGCTGGATACGCGCTACTTTTGGCGCCCTAATAGGCCGTCTTCGAGTTGGAGTCTCCCAAGGCCACGCCCTTCATCAAACGGGAGAGAGAGGAGAGCACGCTACAGAAATACGCATAAATAAGTATGGACATAAATTATACACACACACACTCCCTAGACTCGGATATACATATATATCTAAGTATATATAGAAGTGTGTCAGGTCTGTGTGTACATTAGGCGTATGCGTTATGCCCTTTTAAGTCGGCAACACATTTTTCTGTCACTTTTGAAAGAAGAAATTAACGTGCGATGTAAAGATTAAAATGCAATTTGCAATACATTTTGATTTATGCGAATGCCATGTAATCTCTGCCTAGTTAAATATTAATAAAGTCACAAAGCGGTTGCAGTTTTCATCAATTTACCAGAAAGAAGCTGGAATCCTACTGGCCTTCCCTCAAGAACAAGTATTTGAAGTGCATTGACCTCCTGAGAAACTCCTTGAACTCCTTAGCCGAACATTAGGTGTTCAAAGTCCTTGAAGGGCTGCCTTAAATGTTAATGAGCGGCTTTAAGCCAAACCCACAGCGTCTGGGGACTTAAAGGCATGCCACTTTGACTTGGCTTGACGCGGCAAAGTCTGGCCTGGCCTGGCTTGGCAAATATGTTTGCTTCCTGCCCTCGAAGGATCAATATTTGATATTGGCCTGGGCTGAGCAAAAAACAGAGCACTCAGAGAGCGAGAGAGAGGACGAGGACGGGGGCGTCCGCAACATGGCAATAAAGTAATTATTGATGTGGCCAAAGATTCAGCTGCTGGATGGCCAAGTTTCCGTCATTCGCTTTGCGGCTTCTAATTGCGGCAACTTTTTCGGGTCACAGAAGATGGCAATAAGCCGGCTCGGTTTGGTCCGGATTCCGGATACCGAGCTCCCCGAGTGCAGCTGGCGTTTGTTTGGCCAACACTCGAGGGCCAGAGCGAGTGCAGTCCCAAATGAAGGCCCCCGAAAAGCGACAGCGATTGTGCCATTAGCTGGGCTTCTGCCTTTTTTGCAAGGGCAAGGACTAAGGAGCAGTGCCCAGTGATTAGTCAGCGCGCTCAGGCGAAGCCCCCCCCAAGGTTGCAACCGAGACGTGGCAAGGCCATTCCGGCGACCTTGGGCCTGGGCCCTGTTAGCCTTGACCTCGCTCGCGTTTGGGAGTTGCGGTCGAAATGTGAGTGTAAGTGGAAGTTGTAGTTAAAGTTGTGGCTGGCCTTTGGCCTTTTAACCGGCACAGTGGCCACGAACTGCTGTTGGATCAATGAACAGGATTTAGGGGAAAAAACAAGCATTTTCCTCTGACTTTTGGGCAAGAGGATCATCGAAGGAGGGTCCAGAATGTATTTTTCTTACAAATTTCGTATTAAATATATTTGTTTTGATGGTCTTAAGGACTCTTCCTCAGTTCAAAAGATTCCTAAAGATACAAAAATATACAAATATGCCTTCCCTGAGATTCAGCGAGTGTAAGAGGCTTTTGAATTGAATTCCAGCTCGTCATGGCTGATTTGTAAGGCTCTCAGGCTCCACTGTTCTCAGGGTGCTCAGGTGTTTTGTGGACTGACTCACCTTGCACACACGCACACTCAGTACACTCCAAGCACAGACACACATGCAGGCGGAGCACACAGGAAGGCTAAGCTTATTATGGTAGCTTGTACACCTTAATGAGACGGCATAAATCAGCGACAGGAGCACGCACACTCTCCTCCGCTCCTCCTCTCCGCCTCCCCTTGGCTTGCATAACTGTGAAATGTTAACAAAATACTATTTGATCGCGTGCCGCAGCTCCACGGGCGCGGATTGGGACCCGGGTTCGGAGGTAATCTCCATATTGAATTGCCTTTAATATTTTAGCGCGAGTGCAGCGCCACACGGGGCGTATACGTGATGCGGATGATATTCGGCGCTGGTTGGAGAAATGCAAAACTATTTGCATAGTTCAGTGGCATTTTGTTTATGGCCATCTCTCTAGCCGGGGCTGGGGGTTCCCCCGTGGGCCACGATTCCGATTCGATTCGTTGTTGAATTTATGGCTTTCATTTTGTGATCAATCGCTTGTCAAACAAAACGGCGAATGGCAAATGGCAGCGACTGAAATGGGAATTTGCGGTCGAAAAATTGAAGAGCTCCTCGGCCTGCACAATATTATTGGGAGAGAAAGAGCGTTTAAATAGCAAAATATGTGTGTGTGTGCCCCGTAAACATTTCTATACATTTATTTATCTTTCCTGTGAGAGCCTGCCTCGTTTTTTGCTCTGACTGTAAAAACTGCGGCTAATTGCGAACATTTTTTTTTCTGTCCAGGTCACAGAGATTTCCATAAAGTGTGTGTGTGTGTGTGTGCCTGTGTAATTTATGTTTGTTTATATGCATATGAGTACGGACAGCGAGCAAACACACAAATTACACACACACACACAGCACAGGCACAGAGCACACACAGCACACACAGAGCACCATTTAATAAACTTGACAGAGCAAAGCCGAAACCAGCAGAAATGTTAGATAAGCACACACACACACAACCAACACACCCAGGCACACCCAACCCCCTTGGCAAGTATTTGAGAGCCGGAATTATGTTTAATTTGAAGGGTTTGCTTTTTTGCTAGCTCGCATTCTGGTTTCCCAGGTAATGCCTCGACTAATTCAATATGCCAAGACATTTGTCTGGCAACTACCCGGCATACAAATGCAAATTGCGAATTTAATATGCCAGACTAAAATAATAATCAAGCGGTAATCCAGGCAGCCAGCCAAGTCCTGGATCGGGATCTGTGCGTATTTGCGCAATTAAATGGAATTCGCAGAGCCATCCCCGGGCTCTCTCTCTCTCTGGCCCCGGCTCTGTTCTGTTCTGACAGCAGCTGCCGAATGTAATTCATTAAATTAATGAAATTGCACTGCACACAAAAGGGATGACGGAGATGGAGGAGATGGCGACCGAGGAGACGGATGCTGAGATGCCGAGATGCTGAGCAACTGGCGAGCTCCAACTGCATTGTTAGCTCTAAGCTTTGAGTGCTTAGTGTCAAGGCAAGGACCGCCATTCAGGCGTCCATTCAGCCATCTAGATATCCAGATATCAAAGTGTCCAACTATCCAACTATCCAAGTATCCAGCTATCCATGCATCTTCCACACTTCCCGCACACGAAGAAAAAAGGGACAAAAGCCACAGGAAGTGGTCGAGTTTTTCTATTAGTGAACAAGATATATATATTATAAGCAAGTTACTGGGGAAACTTTTGTAAATAAATGCCATTTGGTTATGTTCGCATTTAACTCATTCAGGGAAACTCCTGCATCATCAAACTGAATGCAAATCAAACCACAACTGGATGGAGGACGGAGATGTAACCGCAAATAATATATTGGTGCCTGGAGCGAAGGACTTTGCCAAACTCCACTGGACATATCATTTGATTACATTGTGTCACCCAGGGCTACATGTTTTGGTATTCTTTGTGGTAATTATTATTTGTTAATATTTGTTCTCTAAATTTAGATGCAGTTAGCAGAGTGAAGTTCATGGAAATTTTATCAAGTGCTGCAAATTTATTATGCATTTTATTCGTTGCTTACTTTACAAATATTTTAAATCTACAGAGTTTCCGTTAAGAAAGCCTTAGATGAGTTGTTGAGTCTAGACCATAGATAGATATCGATCCATTGAATGAAAGATATTAAGGAATTGATGTGGGAAACCAAAAATACACCAGGCAGCAATCATTGAGATATGCGAGAACACGACGAGCAAGCAGAGATCAAAGCGACGAGTATAGTCGTCATCTATACTAACGACAGCGAAACGACGAGTGTTGACGACGAGGTTAATGTAAGGTCCACAATGTCTATATAGACGATGAGAATTAGAGCAGAACGACGACTTTAGACGAATAGTTAAGACGACGAGTAAATACAACGAGTTAAGATGACGTATAAAGACGATGAGTAAATACGACGAGTAAATACTGAGAGTAAATATGACGAGTAAATACGACGAGTAAATACGACGAGCTAAAATGACGAGTCAAGATGACGGGTAAAGATGACCAGTAACGGTGATGAGTCAAGATGACGTTGAGTGACGATGACGAGTACCAATGAGTAAATACAACGAGTTAAGATGACGTATAAAGACAATGAGTAAATACGACGAGTAAATATGACGAGTAAATACGACCAGTAAATATGACGAGTAAATACGAATAGTAAATATGACAAATAAATAAGACGAGTAAATTCGACGAGTAAATACGACGAGTTAAAATAACGAGTTAAGATGACGGGTAAAGACGACAAAAAACGGTGATGAGTCGAGATGACGTTGAGTAACGATGACGAGTAACAATAACGAGTAAAGCCGACCAGGAAAGACAATGGGTAAAAATGACGAGTAATAGAGCAAACGAATTGAGTTTTTTTTATTATTTCAAATCTACATATTTTACACAAACATTATATTAAACAAAAATACACTTGGTCAATTAATAAATATAGCTTTCCACATTTATTCAAATTAATGCAGAGACTTTCTTCGAGTGCAGATGCGTGTGCGTCTATCTCCGTCATCCGTGCATCTTTCTAAACCAACATTGGCTTTCAATTGGATTTGATGTATTTGCTTTGACACTTGCCCCGGCCGAGAGCGCATATCTCCTGGATCTGGGATCCAGCCACGGACCGTGTCTGCAACTAGTTGCGCCGCCCCAGTCCCCAGTCCCCAAGCCCAAATATTGTATTACAGGTGTTTAACAGCGAACAATAAAAACGCTACCGAGCATAAACACTGGATCGGCGGAGGGCAGGATGCGAAGATGCGGAGCTGGGACTGGGAAGATGGGAGATGATGGCGCTGGCAGCAGCATCTGCGAGTGGCAGGCCATAAAAATGCTGGCCCAAGGCGGCGCAGGTGGAGGTGGAGATGGTGGATGCCAGGAGCCAGGAACCAGGAGCCAGAACACGAAACGCGGAAGCTCATGGCAGGGAAACATATTTAAATAAATTCCAATTCGCACACACAGGCAGGCACATGTGGGACGGGTCTAACACCCGTAAGCAGAGCCAATAAATAATGTTTGCCGGCAAAAACGGCGAAGGAAAAAAGCCAGAAAGAAAGCAAACAGAAAACCGGCGAAAGGAGCAGCAAAACTTGCAGATACAATTCCATTCAGGCCCGCCTCTCGCGTTGCCTGCCCACCTGGCCCCACCTGGCCCCACCTGTACCCGTCTATCTGCATTTGTATACATTTTTATTGCCAACAATTTCGTTTTGATAGTTGCAGGAGCGGCGGCGGCGGCGGCAGCAGCGAGAAAACCCGCACAAAACTCAAACAAAATGGCGTTGAAAAAACAAATGGCGTCATTTACAGAAGGATGTGGAAGGACTCGGGGTGAGTGTGTGTGTGAAGCGTGAAAACTGCAACAGCAACAGCGCGTGTTTGCTCATAATTCGGTTATGTGTGTGTGAGTGCACCCCCTCGCACTCCCCGCCCCCTCTCGCCCAACTGCTTGCCGGGCATATTGAGTTCTGGTGAATAACGAATGCAATTTATTTGATTGACTGTTTGATTGAATGAAACGGCAAAGGGTCCGACCAGAACAAACGGAATGCGCCAACTGCAGCTCCCAGCGTTCCCTGCAGCCCAAGGATCCGCGCACTGGGAGAAGAGGAAGGGTAAGAGTGGCTACAGACGGGTTAATCAATCTCAATTTCGAGCTGATTCCTGATTTTGTTTCACACAATTATCGGCCTGGAATTGCTGTACTAGCCCTGCATTTATTTTAACATTCGGTACTTGACCTAATCATGAAAATAAAATAAATGTTTTAAGTAAATACGACGAGAAAATACGACGAGTAAAGACGACGAA
This sequence comes from Drosophila trapezifrons, assembly GCA_018874455.1. Classification (NCBI taxonomy): domain Eukaryota; kingdom Metazoa; phylum Arthropoda; class Insecta; order Diptera; family Drosophilidae; genus Drosophila; species Drosophila trapezifrons. The sequence continues at coordinate 7,328 of JAEIIF010057025.1, read as the reverse complement.
AAATATCGATTAGTAAAGATAAGACTACGATAAAAAAAACGAATAAAGACAACGATTACAGACGACGAGTAAAGACAACAAGGACAGACGACAAGTACGTATAAAGACGATGAGTAAAGACGACGAATAAAGACGACGAGTAAAGACGACGAGTAAATACGACGAGTAAAGCCGATGAGTAAAGACGACGAGTAACGACGACGAGTAAACACGATGAGTAAACACAACGAGTAAACACAACGAGTAAACACAACGAGTAAACGACGACGGGTAAAGGCGACCAAGTAAAGACAGGTCAAGTCAACGATAAAGAAAACGAATAAAGACAACAAGGATAGACGACGAGTAAGGACGACGAGTAAAGAAGACGAGTAAAGATGACGAGTAAGGACGACGAGTAGAGACGACGAGTAAGGACGACGAGTAAGGACGACGAGTAGAGACGACGAGTAAGGACGACGAGTAAACACGACAAGTAAAGCCGACAAGTATAAAAGAAAGCTAGTTTGGACAAACGCCGAGAAAGTTGAGTTCGAGCCTTAAATGTCCTACAACTCTGGTCAATTGACGATCGGGTATCTTTTCCCATTTCAAACATACATATCTTCTCTAAACATTATTAAAAATACAGAATATAAACACATCTAATCATACAGTAAATAATAAATCCCACAAATAAGTATCTAGAATTTATAGTCAATAATTTAACCCATTTTTTCTCGCCGTGTTCTCCGCTGCTCGTGTGAGTTACTGGCATCAATTCAGTTGGAGCCTTTTGTTTTTATTAGGTTTTTTCGGCGGCTTGTTCAGAGAACAGGAACAGAAGGATTACAGCAAATTGAAACATGAAAGTAAAGTGCGCGCCACTAATTTAAGGAAAGCTGTTAAACTGCATTGGTGCCCCCAGGGGGCGGCGATGAAATCGAGCTGCAAAGTTATCGAAAGTGGAGCCGAAGGCGGCTTCGAGGGAAACTTCGAGGATCCATCACAAATCAATTTCCATAAGCAGGAGTCTGCAGTCCCTGAAATCCCCCAAAAGCCGTGGGCCCCCTCCGAAAAGTTTTCGCTAATCGCTCATTTGATTACCGAAGTAGTTCGCCCCAAGTTCGTAATTGAGGTATTTTTCCTTGCAGTTATTTATCTTCATTATCGCTTAATACTCGGCCGAACTTGGCCGGCTCACGGCCCAACAAAAAATCGTGGCCAGTAATTAGAGTTGCCCTTGGATGCCGGATTCCGGATTCAGGATTCGGGGTTCCGGGCAGTGTATTCGGCCAAGTTGTAAGTGCTGCCAAGTCCACTTCTAGTTTTTGCTCATCCTCCTCGCCGGCGAACAAGTTTTGCGCTGTTTTTTATGGCGCCCCCGGGTGGACACAAATCACGGCCAGCAGACAACGAACGGCCATCAACGTCACGGGCGACAATCGGGGAACACACGCCACTGGCGAGGGAGGGGGAGATTCTGTGAGACTTTGGGGGACTCTGTGAGACTGTGGGGGACTCTGTGAGACTTTGGGAGACTCTGTGAGACTGTGGGAGACTCTCACACAGAGAGACTGAGCCCTGGCTTGCCTAGTAAGTAGTAATCAAAGCATGTCGACAAAGGAAAGTCGTGAGGAAAGTTGAAAAGTTATTAAAGTTAAACCAAACACGATTGGAATATCAACTAGTGACAAGAGGACCGACGACTGGCCCTAATGAAATTTTTAACTTTCGGCTGGCCCCCAACCATGATAAATCGCCGTTTAAGTTGCCCAAAAAAAAGCCAACACTAAAGGCCTTATGACACTAGCTTAGTGTTCAGCCAACTGAAGGTAAGCCAAGGAGATCAGGAATCTATAACTCTTGCACTGTCCACAGAAATAATCCCAGAAATAGTCCACTTGAGGGTGTAGTGTTTCCCGTAAGCTTGAACTCTAAGCGAGTGCCATAGGGTCTTAGGGCAACGGACTGAAAGGAACTATGGCTGAGCTGACCCCTTAAAGACCTGGCAAGGGAGGCGACCTGCCTAATGAACTGTGTGCCTGGCTGAACTTTAAAGTGCCCTCCAATGGGTCAGCTCGGACATATCGAGACACGTTGGTGGCTCCAAAGACACAGCCGAGCGGGAGACCCATCCAGACAATAATTGGCTGGACATTTAGCAAGGAGAACCTTTCTGGGGCTCAATTTCGTTTTATTGCATTACGTATACGCCATATTAATTTCGGATCATGAAATCAACATCAACAACAGCTGCAGAGGGGGAGAACTTTCCCCCAGATACAAGACCGAAACGAAAAACAAAAATAAAGCACAAAACTTTTCATATCAGCCAGCTAGCTCAGTGGAAACTTTCCACATATGCAAATCCTCGTGCCGAATGTCTTCTAGAATTTAATTAACAAATGCCACAAATTTATTTGCCCAGCCTAGAAAGTGGTAGCTCTCTCTCTCTCTCAGTGTTTTCGGGGATAATTTGTGGCTGGCTCACTTGTTGAAGGACGAAAGTGCATTCAAACGCAGAGCGCCTGTCATCGAAAATATATTCGTAGAAAATAATCTCAGCAGCATCGGATTACCCCGAGCACTCCATTAACTGGTGTCGGGAGTTGCCAAGAAAGGCCAGTGTATTAAGGCTCTTTTCTTGACCCTTTCCTGCGTCCTGCGTCCGGAATTACTTCCACTCAATGGCAATGTACCGAATTTCCCCAAAGAGAGCAAACATTTTTATCTTATTTGCCTCCACATATGCCTGGGGACTCCGCCAGCTGTCTCTGACTCGGCGAGTGTCCCCGAGTGTCCCCGTCCTCTGGCTTTGGAAACAACTCCTAAACAACAATTTTATCCCATTTCAGCTTCTCCTCCTGCTCCTCTCCTGCTCCGCCTTCGGTTTCAGCTTTTGATTGGGCTAAAATTTTAATGGCACTGCATCTGACACAGGGACATGCACAGGGAGAAATATAATATAGTTTAGGAGATCTATAAGACTTATAATTGCGCTGGAGTCTGGCCATTAGATAGTATCTATCAGGGTTGAACGTTCTAAGGGTTGATATATATTTTCTGAGCTATAGTTCCTAGGTGATGGGATTATTTCTGTGTGCACCAAAGGGGAGCGAGCTCTGTGCCTGGACAAATGTGGCAAAAATTGTGGCAGGCCAAACGAATAATTTTTGTTTTGTTTGTCCTGGCTCGTTGCTTTTTTCAGATTCTGTTTTTGTTGTTGTTTTTGTTGTTGTTCTTCCCTTCCTGCAGTGGTTGTTGCTGTCAAACTTTATTGCAATTCGAGCAGCCAACAAAGTTGCCCATCGCCGGAGCCACCCAAGGCAACGACGTTACCCACTTCAACAAGACTCTCTGAGGTCAACAAATGTAATATTGTCTAGGGCTTAGCCCGACATGCTCGCTGTGGCTGCTGTTGCTCACAATTTTTGTTGACGTTGCGCTAAACAGCGGAAAAAAAGTTACTTTTCGACTTTGGCGCCTCAGAGTTGAAAGTTTTCCCTCATCTTCCGCCGCGCTGCACTCGCAGTGGGAGCCCGCAAAAGTATGCCACAGATATAAGCGAGTGTGCTGGTGTGAGTGTGTGAGGAAGTGTGTGAGTGAGTGTGAGTGGAAGTGTGAGTGTGAGTGCGAGTGGAAGTTTAAGTATTAGTTTGTGGTGTAAGGGGGTTGCCTTTGCCACTACGATTGCGACTGATGGCTGCCGGCATTGAACTGACGCCCATGATTATTTACGCAAAGTGGATTAGAGCATTTTTATGGCTTCGATGAGCCGCAAATTAATTTTCAGACAGAAGAAGGCGCTGAAAGGGTGGCCCGGCCTTGGGCGTGGCTGCCATTCACAGTTCCAGCTAAGAGCGAAGCCCGCCAAAAGCCAAGGAATACGCTCCAGGCACCTTTTTCCCTTTCTTTGGGGAAGAACTCACCTTAAATGGGTTTTTACCTAAAATTAACAAAGAGCTAAATATCTTTTAACATGTGGAAGTTGTATTACAGCAATTATTTATTTATTTATTGACTAAGTACTCGCTGTTTTTTTAATTTCTCACGTTGTTTATCTGAGATCGTCAGGAAAAGAGAGAATAGAGTGACCGTGCCTAGCTTAAAGCTAAACGCCAGAACAGCTGTTAGGAATTCGCAGACAGACGCTGGCATGGTGCTGGAACCCTTGGGTGGTCCTCACAAATTTAATATATTTATCAAATTGTATTTATTTATTTATTTAAATATATTTAAATTTATATAAATTTATATAAATTTATTTAAATTTATTTTAAGGTGCACATAATTGGCCAGTTGCCATTTTTTATAGGCAAGTCTTCGAATTAAGTGAAACGTATTAATCTTGAATGAATTATTTATGTGAATCCTTCTTTTGAGGTGCCTTCTTTGCTGCGGTGTGGGATTATTACGTTATTAATATTAATCGGTGTGGCAACAAGTGGTTGGAACTCCTTACATCTTGCTCCTAACTTCCTACAACCTACTCCTGACTCCTCACTCCCTACTTACTCCGGACTCTGGAGTTGGCCAACGGAAGAATCAAGCGGAGTTGGCTTTCGACTTCGGTTGGCTGCCGTCAAAGGCACCGAGAACGAGTGAAAAATTGCTGAAAAAGTAGCAATTTCCTTGATTGACGCTCATCAGAGTTGCCGGCGGGTAAGGGACGAGCCTTCTGGGAGAGCCTCCTCATTGGGAGCTGCTTCTCTTCAACTTCAGCAAACATTTCCGGCGCCATTTCGCTTCTTGTGCTACTTTGTAGCTCCACACACACACCTACACCCCATTTAGATATGTATATACATATATATATATATATATATATATAGAGAGAGGGACTTTTATAAAAATACTTCTGTAAGAGGTTCTTCGTCCTTTTGAGTGACTTGGCGCTGGCTGCCTGCCTTTGTTTTACTTCCAGCTCCGCTTTTGCCGCTGCTACATTTTTGTCTTAAATGATTGCCATAAAAAATAAGTGCACATTATTGTTACAGCCAGAAAGAGAGGGCAATGGAGAGGGGGACAGAGATGGCAATGGAGGGGGCGACTGAGATGGAGAGAGTAGACCGAGCGAGTGCGAGGCACTTTACAGTTATCCATACGCGTAGTGTAACAAATGATTTTCACAGCATTTTTGCTTTATGAGCTCCTTGGAGCACCGCGACCTGCCCCCCGGCTCCAGTCGTGGAGAACTCTTAAGTGATTTACATGGCTTTCGCTGCGGAAGTGCAGCCAGGATACAGCTGCTCCCGGACCTGACTTGGTACTCCAACGACCAATAGTGGCATCAATTAGGGCAATACGAGAAATAGTCATTAAAAAGCGGGGGTTCCATAGGGGAGCTGTGTATCCTGGCTGAAAGTAACGACTTCTTAAAGACAGATCTGCTGAAAGGCACCTTTTATTATCCCCCAAAGAGAGGGATTCACTATAAGTGTTACATTAAGATCTTTATACTTTAATTAAATCTGTGATTAATAGATTTTATAAGTAAGAGATAAGAAAATGCCGTATCTTCCCCATCCCTGAGTGATCCTTAAACGCTGAGTAAAAGGCTTAAGTCTTTAAGTAAAGACCAGCTCCCTTGTATATGTTCTTACTTGCACTTAAACCGCACGCAACCTTTGACACCCCGAAAAGAATATATATTTATTTTTGGCAACCCTCGAGGCTGCCTCGGGAGACCGCCGCCCCTCGCCTCCTGGCTCCTCCTCCTGTCTGGCTTGCCACTTCCCTTATTTATCGCAATTTAATATTCATCCATCCCTCCGCTTTTCCTTGGCTATTTTTAAACGTGGCCCCTGTTACACTTGTTTACGGGCGAGTGCTGGGAGGGGGGAAGCGGAAACAAATGGCATTTGTCACTCAGTGACACGTGGCCCGGCACTTGGCAATGATTCCCTCCTCCTCCTGCCCCGCTGCTCCTGGCCAGGATTGCACTGTGGCAGAGCGAGGCGGGGGGCGGCGGCGAACAACAAGGGCATAAATAGAAGCGAGTAAATTGATTGGCGGCCTCCAGGATCCGGGATCCGGGATTCGGGATCTCCGGGTGCACAATCGCACATGGACTGCCGGGTCCTGCGGCCATTGAGCCTTTGGCTTTTGTCAAGTGCACCAGTGCCATGACGCAGGAGTCCTCTTGGTCATTCAGCAGTCAATCAGTCAGTCAGTCAGCCAATCGCCTGGCAACGCCGTTTTTCGCAGTGACTGTGCCTGTTTTCAGGTGAAATGCCATTTGCTATGTCCTTTGACAGGCTCCCTCATAACTGTCCCTGCGTCATATGGCATTAATTGGGAGATAGGGAAAGAGTTCTGAGCATACGCCATGCTGGGCAAGGAGATGGGAATAGAAACTAGCCAAGGGCGTTAATACGAAGTGTCGCTCACTCACTTTAAAGGAAAACCAAAGACAGGATACAGACTTCAAAGGCCAGAAAAGGAGCGACAGGAGGAGGCTGCGAAGGAGACAGCAGCAGAAGAACTGGCAAATAAATATGCTGAAATAAATCAATATAAACAAATCGAATTAAAATCATAAATGAAAATCAAATTTGCAATCACTTTTATTTTTTCCCCTCCATTTCCGCCTCCCTGGCACACGTGCCCAAGTCGGCCTCGGGGCATAAAAGTGCGCTGTGTGTGGGTAAGCCATAAATTAATTAAAAACAATAAAGTAAACAAAGTGCAAACATCGTTTTCGGAGTTGTTCGAGTTTATTCTTTGCTGCTTTGAAGTCACTCCCCTGCTCCTCGACGAGTGCAATCGATATATGCTAATAAAACTTGTCACACACACACACACCCTTGAGCTGGCACTTTCGGGGTTATTTTATAAATATATATATTATATATAGATGGGAAATAAAAAGCGGGGAATTGCCTCAAAATAAAACCCACGGCCGGCGTGGGCGTCGATAAGGACTCGCACCTACGTATGTGGCTCGGAGGACTCGCACGCCCACTAAATAAATAAAAATCATAATCGTCTCTAGCCTCGGAAAATGTCTGCGACATGCTGGAAAGGTAGCCAAGGTACAGTGCTTCCAGGAACTATAAGTTGTTCTCTCTTGGATGCTAAAGGAGTATTAACTAAAGTTGCTGGTGATTGAGGAAAGTTGATATGGGTTTATTATATAGAGAGGACTCCATGAACACGGACTGATCTTGTAGAAGATACTCAGCCAGGGCAACGACTCCTCCAGGCCACACTCCCTACTAATGCTTAGTTCGGATATTTGTCGTAATGGGACTATGGTCACACTGACTTAATATCTGCCTTTACCAAGGAAATGACAGAGGTTTAAATAGAAAGTGTGCAAGGGAACGATGGATGGAACCATACGA
>JAEIIF010057022.1:0-23004 GCA_018874455.1 Drosophila trapezifrons | reverse complement strand
AAACTAAAAAAGCTAATAAAAAAAAAATTTTGAAAATTAGGAAATTAAAAGTCAAAAAGTCATTAAAAAAAAAAACATATTTTGGTTTTGGTGTCGGATTTTAAATTGCCTTTTAATGTAAAGCACAAACGTTTGGGTACCGGGTATCTCACAGTCGAGCACACTCGACTGCAGCTTTCTTACTTGTTTTACAATTACTTTATTGATAGTTAACCTGATGACTGTTTTAAATAGATCAATCATACAGATATTCTATGCTTTATAAAGAAGTCACACTATCTATACATGTCATAAATGCATATTATGCAGTTTTCTTTATACTTGCTTCTTTGTTCTCCAAAATAAACTTTAACCGCCGCTCTTTGGTTTGGTTTTTTATTATATATGTACTTTTTTTTATGACTCAGTTCAGAGGACTGATTAACAACTAATCAGCAAAGTGAATAATGTCAGGGAGAAGGAAGAAGCGGAATAGGCATAGAATTACATTGTTATACATTTATTTCTTGATAATGCGTGTTAATTTCTTTGTTTGTCTTTTTGTTTTGAACCAAAGAAAACTGGAATGCTTTTTGAAAATTGTTTTTTGTAAAGAAAGAGAAAACTGTGGTTTTACCATTAAATCTATCTTATAATTAAAGTACAGTAGATTTAGATTAGATTTTAAGCAGTAAAAGAATCACTAACCAAATAAAAACAAATGTAAATGTATAATTAAAGTACTAGAATGAAGATTTCTTTTATAAAAATAAGTATTAGTTCCTAGTTTATCTTCTTATTGTAGTCGTTAGCTGCTCTTTTATTTTGAATAATGAACAACTAGAAACAAACCCAAAGTTATTCTCTAACCTTACAAATATTTAGATCCAGCTTTGCTTTAAGATATTTATTAATCTCTAAAGCGTAGGCTTTTTTCCAATTTATATACCGATAATTGGTTTGTTATAAAGTGATAATTGGTTGGTGGCTCTAAGCTTTTCATACATTTTAGCCAAAGAAAAGGGGATTGTTTTTGTTTCAACTGTTGATTCTCTCAATTAAATCGAGCTACCATATCGGGTTTACAATTTGTAGCTCTCTCGAAACGAATCGAAGCTCAATAAGCATAAATTACTCATAGACCGGGCTCTCGGGGGTTCCTGCCCCCTTTTTCCCCCTTTCGATTTCTGTTGCTAGCTAATAAAAAATTGAATAAAATCGCGCGTTCAATAACAGCAACAAATGAATAGTCAAGAGAGGAGAAGGAATGCCCGTAAATGAACCAAAAGCTGACCCATTTCCTCCATTTGAAAGATGATTTTGTGTATCCGAATCAATTGAGGAGACGGGAGAAACAATTACAAAATCTCACTTAACTTTCTGATATTCTATATATAAACAAGAGGCACGTATATATATATGGTTTAATGAAGTGCAATTTGAGAATGGAAAACAAATTCATTTGAATTAATGAAGCTTGGCGTCGGGGGAATTGTTATACTGAGCTTACGCGTATAACAGATGAAACCGAAAGCGGAATTATCAAGTTGAGTGGGTTTTCGGTTCGGAAAAAACAACGGGTTAAGAAGGGGGGCATTGAAATGGAGTCTATTCTAATGGATTGGCATTGTTGTTAATCGTACCCTCTGCTCCCGCTCTCGTTGATTTTTCATTTATCACATGGAACACAGAATAACAAATGGAAATTAAGTACAGTCCCGCCGTCGCTTCGTTTAGTTATTATTGTTACCGTGTTCGTGCCTGACAGTTTCCTTGTTTGCTTATTGTTGCTGTTGCTGCTGCTGTTGCTGTTGCAGTCAACTTATTGCAATTTACCTGTGCACTCATGTCTGTAATTATCCATCCAACCTTGTGACACTGCCGTCTCTCTCTGTCGAATCGTTATGGCAACACGTTCGAAAAGCTGTTGTTATTGCACCCAAACTGACACCCTGGCACAGATTCGCATTTTCCCTCCTATTTTAAATGCATTAATCTCTCTGCCTCGGCACATTTCCATACAATATTTGCACTCGATCAGCTCGATTTCAACTATATCTATTTATTGAATAATACACATAGCACCGCACACACTTAGTTCTCGGCTTGTTAGTCGCTAATTGAAATTAATTAGCACGCTTGGAATTCCTAAGAGGGGTTAGGAATACTGCAGGGAAGGGAGCTGTTGCTCTCATATATTTTATCCCATTTTAAGGGGGGATTTGTGGTTGCGGGGGCTACTATGATGGCTATACCCAACCCGATAAGTGGGCGTTTAGCACCGCCTCCCAATTGCCACATGGCAAAGAGTGAAAAAAAAGAAAAAAACATTGCACGCCCCGCTTCAAGAGCACTTAGTTAGTGCGTCTTCGCTAATTCGCCGCCAAACACAAACCCTTGTGAGGCGTTCGAGAGATTTAGTTTAAATATATTCGATATGCCTCCAGTTTTAGCACTTTTAAAATTTCGAATAGATATAAATAATTATGATAGAGAGTAGCAGCAACGTGTACAGGCAGCCCTGGGAAAGCTGTCTCCCAGCTGTGGGATTTGAGTTTAAGAAAATTCCCTGTTTTATTTTTATGTTTCGAGAAATACTATCTCTGTATTGGAATTTGAGATCGTTGAAGCGGACTTAAGAGAGGTATGTAACATGGGAAATGTTTTGCATTTCAGAGGGAAAAGGAAGTTTTTAAAAAACCTTACATTTCTGTAATAGATTTTTTAGAAATTTAAAAAATTTGCCTGCTTTAGGGGGGAACTATTCATAATTGAATATTCATTTTAAATGTATTTTATTCTTACTTACCAAGATGATATTTTTATGTTAAAAGCATATAAAAACCATAAAAATAGTTATTTACCTTGATTTAGTCACGAAATTACAATTTAACCGCCAGAGGGCGCGCATAGAAATTTTCTGGCTTGCGAGTCAGGGCTTTGGGCACCGCTGGTTTAAACTATACATGTTTCTTTTATGTTATTCAAAAGATTAATGCAAAATTTCTTATTCCAATTGTTCAGTTAACTCTGAAGAAAATTAAATATATCTCCCATTCATCTCAAGTAAATAATATTGTGATTTGTCAACCATGAAAAGGTTATTATTTACTCGACTTGATTTCGAAAGGAAATAAATTTAATTTCAATATTTACATCTAGAAACAATTGCAATATTTATCTCCCAATCCCGATTCGAATAATTTCCCAAGCTCTTTGCTTAATTAATTTAAGGAGCGAATTGTTTGCATTGAATCTGGGATGGGAATGTGATCTACATGCGCTTTTGTTGGGTTAACCCTGTTCCGGCAGCAGCTCCACATGTGGTGGCTCTTATCGAGGCGACTGGCGGCCGTTTTTATCTCGTGCCCCATATCAGGGTCTCGAGTGCGAAGTTCAAACACCTAGCAACAAAACAGGGCAATCGAATTGTGATTTAATAACAATTTGCCCCGTAAATAAGGTCTGCTACTCTCTCTCTCTCTCCCGGGTTGTTTTTGCCCCGTGTGGAGTACTTGAGTTATGACATGGATTAGTTATGTTTTCTATTTGCACTGATAGCCGGGCAATCGATGGCCCGCTTATCAGCCAGAGAGGCGGACATGAGAACAATGCCTGTGGCAGTTATTGGACTATCTATCTAACATACTTTATCCCCGATCAGAAAAAGGGGGCATATATTGTTTAGCTCTCTTTGTTTGGGTCAGGCGGATCCACTGTTTATATATGCCAATTGATTAGCGAACAGAGCTGAGTAGTATTTGCCCTGAATATTATCTGTTACGTTAGTATTTTCCTCTATAAATAATAACAAATCAATTGTGGCTTCTGCCTGGGCTTGAATTACGAAGCATTAATTGTCTGTGGCTTCAAAAATTCCATTATGCTGCTGCGGTGGCCTGCTCTCATCATCATTGCCACATTCCGACGCAACTCGTTGAAGTTATTAGCATTTAGCATTTCAATTGGCATCAATTATGATATTGTAAATTAGTTTGCAAGCGGCAATTGAATTTCTTCTGGGCATTGCTCATTTAAGGTCTAGAGTAAAAACTTTAATTGCTTCTCGTTTACTTTGTGGTTATCTTTGCAGTTGACAAGAATTTGATAAATAACAACAACGAGGTGGTGGCCTTGGATGAGAAACTGGCCAGCGAGAAGCAGCAGCAACTCGAACTGGAGTTCCATCAGCAGCAGCAGCAATTGCAGCAGCAGGAACAGCAGAAACTGCATCAGCAGGAACAGCAGCAATTGCAGGAGCAGCAGCAACTGCAGGAGCAACAGCAACTGCAGGAACAACAGCAGAAACTGCATCAGCAGGAGCAGCTGCAGCAGCAACAACAGCAACAGCAACACCAGCTAAAGCAACAGCAGCAACATCATCAATTGCCGCCACAGCAAATCGAGCCACAGTTAACCAAAGTGCCAAACCTGGTAGTAGCAACAGTGGCACCGCAACTACAGCAGCCTGCACCGCAGCACCAGCACCAGCAGCAGCAAACATCGCCAGTGGTGGTGCCGCCGCAGCAGCAGCAGCAGCAGCAGCATACCAGCTACCATGAGCAGCATCATCAGGCGCCCCAGCAACAGCAATCGCAGCCTCAGCGCAAGCCGCCGCAGCAATACAATCAATCCCAGCAGCAACAGGTGCGTCGCAAGTACTCCTCGGAGTACAATCACCATCACCATCAGCACGGCAGCAGTGACACGGGCATCCAGACCACCAAGACGATGTCCTGGACAAACTCTGCACAGCACAAGAAGTCCACGCAATCGGTTTCGGTCACAGCCTCGCCCAACAATGTAAATAACGGACCAGGAGTGGGTGTGGGAGTGGGAGTTGGAAGTGGTCCTGCTGGCAAAAGCAACAGCTATAGTCACTCGACAAAGACGTTTACCAATCAGCAACACTACCAACAGCAGCAGCAACAGCAGCAGCAGCAGCAGCAACAGCAACAGCACTATCAGAACCAGAACAATTACAATAACAACAGCGGCGGCAGCAGCAGCAACAACAGCAGCACCTCCAGCAACAGCAGCGGCAATCAGCCGCAGGTGCGCACCTATGGCACCATGAAGGTGCCCTCGTCGCCGGTCACCAGCACGGCGCCCACGCTGGAGCGCAAGATTAGCCAGCAGGGGCCAGCACCAGCACTGGCACCACAAGTTGCAGCTACTCCTGGAGCAGTCACGACTACAGCAACTACCTCAACGGCCAGTATCACGGCCAACCCGAATCAATTCCTGCCGGAGACTAGCAACAATAACCATAGTGCACCAGTAGTAGCTGCCCCCCAGTCAGCTCCACAGACTGTCGCGGTCGCCACAGCAGCAGCACCAGCACCCGCATCCGCACCACCAACCAAATCCTACAGCAGCTATGCGGCCAAGAAGCATCAGGGCTATGAACCGGCTGCCCTGAGCTCCGTGGTGGCCAGTTCCAGTTCCAGTTCATCCAACCCGCAGCCACCTCTGAATCTTGCCCCACCGGCGCCACCAGCTTCTCAGAATAGTGGCGACAGTGCGCAGTTCTCGTGGGCCAGTTTGTTTGCCAGCAATAAGCCCGTGGCCAAGGTGGCTCCCTATGATGCCAGCAAGACTGCGCAGCAGCAGCAGCAGCAGCAACCTCATCCAGTGCTCCAGCTAGCTCCACCTCAGCCAGCTCAAGTGGCAGCCGCCGCCGCCGTCGTGGCCACCGCTGCCCCAGCAGTGCTTCAGCTGGCCCCACCGCAAAGTCTGCCCCCGCCAACGGCACATCAGCAATCGCAGCTGCCGGCACCGGTGCCGGCGCCCACAGCTCCGCTGATTACACCCGGAACGCTGTCCTATTCGGCTGCCTCGGCTCAAGCAGTTCCTGCTTCGCTGGCAAGTCCTGCCTCTGCATCCATTAAGCCCATGAAGCCGGAACCAGTGCGTCCGTCGCACCAACTCGACGAGTGGACCAATAAGTACGCCGAGTTCCTGACGCGCCACAAGACCAACTGGTCACCGATCAGCCTGCGACCCCGGGGCCTGACCAATAGGTCGAACTACTGCTACATCAACTCGATCCTGCAGGCCCTGCTCGGCTGTTCTCCCTTCTACAACCTGCTGCGCAACATTCCCAAGCAGGCGGCGGTCTTGAGTGAGGTGAAAACGCCCACAGTGAATGCCATGTAAGTGAAGGGAATCCTGTTCTGATACAGGAACCGTTGAGTTGAGGCCGGGAGAGACCTTGTACTAAATCCATTAGAAAACTTACCATTTTATTGGCACACTCAGAATGCCATTATATAAACAGAATTGAACTTATTGTTGCTAGAACGAAACTCAATCGAAAGCCAGGCCACAGACCAGTCAACAGACACTTCGGCACCCATAACCAGCCGGCGTCTGTGTTACGTTCGTGGCAGATGAATAGCCACCGACCCTGCCTGGCGTTCTCCGGTTACCTCCGTTCTGGCGGTGGCCAGAGCTAACGCTGGGGTCGGTGCACGTGCTCTGCTCTTGGGTAGGAGAGGCTTCTGCTTGTACTTCCTCAGCCAAAGCAGGCACATACATTTAGGCATTAAATTCTTACGATTTAGTTACGCTTCCTCTTTCATCCTTTATCAGCCATGTTTTATTATAATTTTACACTTTCCCCAATAGGATGTCGTTCATGACCAACTTCTCCTCGCTGCCCAGCGGCCTGCGTCTCCGTTTGAACAACAACATCAACAAGGGAGGTGCCCAGAACAAGGGCAAGGACGAGTTTGTGGGCTCAGATCTGCAGTGCGACATGGCCTTTGAGCCCACTGAGATCTACAAGCTGTGGAATGACAGTCGCGAGGAGCATGTCGAGGGTCGCCAAGAGGATGCTGAGGAGTTCCTGGGCTATGTGCTCAACAAGCTCAACGATGAGATGCTGGAGGTGAGTCCTGTAGGTTATTATCAGACATAATTTATTCATTCTCTCGTTTTTTAAGGTGATTAAACTCATTGACAAGCCCAGCGCTCAGCAGAATGGCCAGAATGAGCCTTCGGAGCCAGAGGATGGCGGCGATGTCTGGCAGGTAAGTTGATTGATAGAAATACTAAAAGAACTGCAGTTATTTAATATAATATCCCTCTTTCCTCAGATGATATGCAACAATCGCAACAAGGGCAGTGTCACCCGGCAAACCGACTTTGGACGCACTCCCATCAGCGACATCTTTCGCGGGGAGCTCCGTTCCCGGCTGCAGCGCGAGGGAGAACACTCTACCGATGTGATTCAGCCCTTCTTCACGCTACAACTGAATATTGAAGTGAGTTACGATGTGAGAATATAATCATCATCATCAGCATAAAGCCACAGACAAGTCAACAGACACTGCGGCACCATTAACCAGCCGGCGTCTGTGTTACGTTCGTGGCAGATGAAACGACACCAGCCCCGCCTGCGTTTGGTGGCTGTCTCCGTTCTGGCGGCAGTCACCAATAACGTTGGGGCTTGGTGCACGTGCTCCACTTTTGAATAGAGTCTCCGATTTAATGGATTCTTGTCTCTGCAGTGGGCACAAACATAAACAAAGACTTAAAATATTTATTGGGTTTTTTTATTAACTAAAACTTCCTATTTATAGAAAGCTGCCTCTGTCAAGGAAGCCCTGGAGATCCTAGTGGGTCGCGATCAGCTCGAGGGCGTCACCGGTAGCAAGACCAAGCAGGAGGTGGTGGCCTGGCAGCAGATGACGCTGGAGAAGCTGCCCGTGGTCCTGATATTGCATTTAAAGTACTTTGACTATCGGTCTGATGGTTGCACAAAGATCCTGAAAAAGGTGGAGTTCCCCGTGGAGCTGAAAATCGATGCCAGTATGTTGTATTGCAGTCCTTGCAGGCTCTGTATAATTTAATACCATTTTCCTTGCAGAAATCCTTGGCTCGAAGAAGACGTCGCAAAAGCAGCGGGCCTATCGACTGTTTGCTGTCGTCTATCACGACGGAAAGGAGGCCTCCAAGGGCCATTACATCACGGACGTGTTCCACACGGGCTACAGCAGCTGGCTGCGCTACGACGACAGCTCGGTGAAGCCGATCAGCGAGAAGCACGTTCTCCAGCCGCACACGCCGCGTGTGCCTTACCTTTTGTACTACCGCCGCTCTGACACTTTGCCGCCGCAGCAACAGCAGCAGCAGCAAACCCCGCAGCAGAGCGCCACCTCGAATGGTGCAGGCGGAGCAGGCGTAGCGGTGGGCAGCAGCTCCTCGTCGTCAAATGCCGGGGACAACAAGTGAAGGAAACACCAACAGCGTTGTAAAAATACATGAGAACTATAAGTGTTAGGATACGATATATATATATTTTTGTGTCAGTGAGTGTGTGCGAGAGAGAGTGTGCGAGTCTTGGTTTTATATGCATATACATTATACAATATATAACAGTTAGATATATTCGAGCGGTATACATATATCTAAGCCCAAAGTCCAAAGCGCATGTCAGTGTGTGTGTAAGTGTGCGAGAAGAACTTAGCTCTAAGCTAGAAACTAGATTTAAGTAAGAGCGGAAAGCAACAGAAACCGAAACAGAAACATAAGAAGCAGCAACAAAATTAGTAGGAACGATAACTTTTGTACAAAGCGCAGCAGGAGGAGCTCTGCAAACTAAACAGCGAGCAAATTATCATTTAACCTAGTGCTAAATCTACAAAAACTCCTACACTCTTCTATGTGGCACAAAAAGAGCTCCCAAAAACCATTGTGTGTGTAGTAGGTGTTAGGAATGCCCCCTAGAATCTTTCTCGATACGATGTTATGACAAACGCTTAGAGCTGTAAATATATACACAAATATAAACATATATATTGTAGTTGATGATCAGTTTTTGGCGGCATGCAGCATGCATTTAAAAAAAAGAAACAATATATATATATGGAATGCTTTGATTATGCTTTAAACGAATATATACATTTAGAAGCAGGAAGAAAGTACAGTCGTCGTCGGTTGTGGTCAAAATAAAAGCCAAAACTTTAACAGAAACTCAAAGTCTACAAAGATTCAGGGAGTTACTGATATCTTGGCTCAAATTCAAACTTTTTCTTTGGTTTTTCCTGGCAATATTCGTTGTTGAAAGATCGTAAGACTCAAATATTATTATGTTTTAAATTTTAAACAAGAAAGAGCAGGCAAAAGGTTTATATTTTGATCACAACTGTGCATTATTTCGTTCATGTTTATAAGCAGTTAATAAGTTAACACCAGCGCCCGTTCATTTTGTAATTTATTTTGTATGTTGTTTAGTTTTACAGGCAGATTCACACATCTCTATATATATAGATTATTATACCATGCGAGGGAACTTGTTATTCATAGTTAGTGAAACTTTTTTTGTGTGGGAATCATGATATTGAAGTTCGCATTATTTGCAACATACTTTTTCCTAGGTCTACGGCATTTAGTTTTTATAAACATCATCTTAGAGAGAATTGTGTTTGGTGGGATTGAAGCGAAGGATTTAACAAGAGAAAAAATATAGATTTATATGTGTAATCGGGTCAGAACTAAAACTAATCAATCATACTAGTTGATAGCTATCTAAACAGCGTATACACCCATATATATATATATTTTATTAAGCTATATAAACGCATATATATATATATTATTTATAGATATCGTGCCAATGTTAAAACATCAAAAAAGGTAACAAAAAAAAAAGGAATATATATTAAAAAGCAAAATAACTTGTCAAAGCTTTGTATAGTCAGCGGCTAAACGAGAAAGAAATATATACAATTAATTAGTTGAGAGGATTCTGTTAACCTTAGTCTTGAATCGAAGATCTATTTACGGATTCACTTTGTATCCCTCAAAATTATGTTTTTTTTTATGTCCAGAGCTGGGCAAGGATTCAATTAAAACCTTTTGTTGCCTCCCGAAATGTAGGGAAACCCGTATAGAGATCATTGATATGTATGCTGATCCCACAGGGATTTCTTCAGTGGCATGGAAGCGAGGAAATCTTGAAATATTCTTAAGCTAATCGTGTGTACTAAAGAGGAATGCATTGACATCTACGACGTATATATTAAGCGGAACCATAAATATAAATCTACATATAATATATATATATTTTGATGTTATACAAATATGAACTAATTGTAAGCCAAATTATAGGAAACATTTTTTTATATAGAAACTTGTGCGCGTCTGCGTTTTGCTAGTTACAAAATAGGTTCCTAAAAACTATACGAAAATGAAAAAAAAAAACCACAAAACGTAACGAAAATGTTGAAGCAAAGGAATATTACAAAAAAACAATAATATTAATACTGATATATACATATATGTAGTCTAAAGCCAAGCTAAAATCATAAACATTATTAATATTAAACTGAAGAAACCACAAACAAAAACATACAATACATATAAATTTATAAATCCAATTTATACACAAAAAACCCAAGCAAAGCAAAAGCAAAGAGGAAGGGAAAGGATTGAAGAAGTTGAATTACCATTTAAATATATTTTTGCAAGCGAAATTAGAATGTGAAACATAAACAGAGGAAAACATATATAGGATTAATGATAAAACTACAACTAAAGACGTAAAACTGTAAACTTTTCGCCTGTAACGCATATAACCTTTTTTTTTTTGTTTTTGTCAAACCTGTTATATAATTTATGGAATACTCCACAAAAAAAAAAAAAGTTAATTCGGATTTTAAAATTAGTTTATAAATTAGACAGCGGCCCCAATTGTTATGTCCCAAGCGAAGAGTGTGTTTTAGAGCTATTATGAAAATAATAGAATTTATTTCGTAATTAACTATGCAACATTTATGATTTTTTTTAAACCTTTTTACTGCCTAATAGTCTTGAAACGCGCTGTTCCTATGTCCTTTTCGATCGACTCTTTTTGACATGATTTTGAACATTAGTTTTAATAACTTTTTTGTAACCTCCTTTGGCCCCATGTTGTGTCCCCGAACTATGTATGTTTTAGTTCTTAAGTAGTTTCTAAGGCTGTGTAACTAACTAAAAGATATGTACTAACACTTATTGCTTTTGGTTAGGCGGTGTGTTGTGGAGTTTGCCAGACAATTTTTGTTTATTTTCGCTACTTTTTCCCCCCCCTACGTTCGGTGATGAGGCCTCTGGCGAGAGGCTCCGATAAACAGAAATTGGCAAGTGCACTTACTAAACGTATAACGAGCGTGTAATAGCGCGTAAAATCCGGGAGAGAATGGAATCGAAAAGAGGAGCATCAGTTCTAAGTACGTTTAGCCGGCAGACAAACTAATATTAAATATTAAACGTTTTGTAAGCAAGTTTTCAAAGCAGGGTCAGTGATGAAATAAAATCAAAGAGAGAGCGCTGGCCAAACAAAAAGTAACAAGTAACAAGACACTAGATGTTTAGCAATGCGAAATGATAAGTAAACCACAAAACTGATACTGAAACTGAAACAGAAGCGAAACCAAGCAGAAGCGAATTAATTAGTCCACATTTAGTCTAAAGAAGGAAAACCAAGCTAAAGTAAATCTACAAACTAAAACGAATTCAATTGTACTAAGTAAACATTAACATTGTAACGTGGAAACAAGCTAAAAACATAAACGTAAACGAAATGAAATGAAATGAAACATTATATAGCTATAAAAATAAATCGAGTGATTTCATTGCCACAAGCAAAGCGGTTTGGATTGGATGGGATTACAGTGGGCAAAGAGGCGCTAATTTATGCCAAAATGGGTCAAGAAGAGGCCTCAAACCAAACCGGTTGGCCCCGAAAATAGCTCTGAATTGGATGGCGCTCTGGCTGATGTTTTGGAGGCTCAGGAAAGGGAAAGGAATGCCTGTTGTTGAACTCTTGTGGAAATATTTGCTGAATGCGACAGACGACGACACAAGAGCGGAGACACACACGTGGTGACTCATTACAAATGCCAATCACAACCGAAACTCGAAAACTTGTTTCAGCCAGGCTGAGAGAGTGCACTGCGGATAATTTATAATACAAGATGAGGTTCATATTTTGGACACTTTCAAATTAATGTTTTGCGAAGGCTACTCGAACTTAGCTATGCCCAATTTATCATTTATTTAATGCATCGTTTTGATCTTTTAATTAATACAAAATAACCTTTTTCCGCATTGTTTTATGGAGTCATTTTTGGTATGGATTGCCATGATTAATGATCTTTTTTACGGTTCATAATTATGACGATATCATAAGGAAACAAAACTGAGCACTTTAAATAAAAATGTAGTAATATTTCGGCAATAATTTATGTTTTTAAAAATCCCTAATTCTGTATGAAAGTTAAGTATCAAGGGTGTCACAGAAATTGAAAGAGATTTAGAAACAATTGATAAATCACTTGAAATCAATGGAAAAAGAGCTTAAAAGTATGCAGTGAAGTATTTGATATTTCAAATTCATATGTATATGGTTTGTATAGCATACTTTATGGCACCATTTTAATTAATTTCAAGTCTCCAGTGATTTCTGTGTTCTGTGTTCTTTATTACCTAATTAAATTACATATTACCGAAATAGGTTGACTATTATTTTTTATTTTCCTGCTTTTATATACCTTTTTTAATTAAAATGTATAATATATTTCCCAAATTTCTCTCTCTGTCTTGGGGGAGACTCTTTCTGCTTTTTTGGTGGAGGCAAAGTGGAACCATCGAGCAGTCGTCGATCAGCTGGCGGCGATGAGCGACACCGCGAAATGCATTCGCTGTGCCCCCGGCTTATTTTGTAAGAGCTCCACTCCACGCTGACTGCCCTCCGCTCAACACCATTCCCTCCCTCCGCTGGAGAAGCGCCAAATGCCAGCTGAAGCTGCTACTTAGTCGCTGCCTGGAATCCGCTTGCAATGTATCGCAATATACTCTGCTTGGCTCTGGGCCTGATCATCGGCATCCGGGTGACGGATATCTTTGAGTTCTTCCAGCTGACCGAAGCGGGCCTCGGCAGCACTGTGATGACGCGAACCGAAGAGGGGGCCACGCCCCAGCTGCCGTCGGAGGAAGAGCTGGCCAGGCAGCTTTACAACGAGACCCGGGTGCTGTGTATGGTGCTAACGATGCCGAAGTCCCACGAATCGAAGGCTGCCAAGTTGAAGCGTACGTGGGGCAGGCGCTGCAACAAGCTGATCTTCATTAGCAGCCTGGAGGACAAGGAGCTGGGTGCGATTGATGTAGGCTATCCCGAGGATCGCCACAATCTGTATTCAAAGGTGCGAGCGGGCTTCAAGTATGTTTACGAGAACTTTGTGGAGGATTACGACTGGTTTCTCAAGGCGGACGATGACACGTGAGTGTAATTTGCATAATAGGATTTATGCTTATTAAATTTGTAATTAATTCCAGCTTTGTGATAATGGAGAACCTGCGTCTCCTGCTTTACCCCTACGATCCGGAGGCTGCTCTGTACTTTGGCCACCGATTCCGCTCCACCTTTCCGCAGGGCTACATGTCCGGCGGCGCTGGCTATGTGATGAGTCGGGACGCCCTGCGGCGGCTCAACCTCTTTGCCCTGAATAATACGCGTTTCTGTCCGCCCAATAAATTATCCGAAGACAGAAATATTGGCTTCTGCCTGAACAATGTGGGTGTGGTGGCAGGCGAATCCCGAGATGAGAAAGGCCGGGATCGATTTCTGCCCTTGTCTCTCGATACCATGTTACCTACATTTCCCAATGACATCTGGCTGCACAAGCTAACCTTCTTTGAGCCTGTAAGTTCCATTGATTTAAGTGATTTAACTGCTATTATAACATAATTGATTCATTTTCAGGTCAAGGAAACCGGCTCCAGTTCGGGTATTAGCTTTCATTATGTCAAAAGTCACGAGTTCTATAGGTACGAGTACTTATTGTATCGACTGCGAGTCTTTGGAGTTCCTGCAGCCCCCAGGTCACTGCCACCTAGGCTGGAGCCCAGGCAGTTACAAAACCAGCTGGAGAAGTGGTCAGAGGAAAAGAGCAATAACCCAAATCCCACGCTAAGGGGTGTCTCAATAAATGGACTTACTTAGGATTCTTTCGAAAAAGGATATAAGTCAAATGGAAACTAGGTTCTGTAATCTAATATCCAGCAGATTGTTAACCTTTTTTTAAAAAAAGAGTTAAATGTTAATTAATTTTATTGAATACAACGGCTGGTTACCGTTTTATGTAAGATAGCAAAATATTTGTTTAATTTTTTTTTGTTAAATTTAAGATCTGTTTGTTGTTACAGATATTGTTTACTTTATTGTATAAAAAAGAGAATTTCTGCGGTGCTGTAACAATCTTCTAAAGCATGACGTTTGAATGTGACATAATCTTAAAACTACGCGCTAAATTCATTCGCTATGTTAGTTAGTTTCTTAGTTAGTTAGTTCTCTCTCTTCAAGTCTCAGCAACAGTTCAAAATGATCCTTGTAATAGATTCGGAATACTGTGTTCTTGATGCTGTGCTTACACGGTCGCCACCGCTTTTTGCCCGTAATCCGTATAATCTCTTTCCCGAGATGCCGGCTGGATGAATACTTTTTCCAAAAACCCAATGTGAATATACAAATTATACAGTTTTTACAATTTATATAATGCTGAATTTTAAGTATAATGATTAGAACTAAAATTACTCTCTGTTTAAGTATGGTATTCCTCTTACATAAATTTATATGTATAAAAAGAGATCTTTAGTTGACAGTTCAAAAATTTTAACGT
This sequence comes from Drosophila trapezifrons, assembly GCA_018874455.1. Lineage (NCBI taxonomy): Eukaryota > Metazoa > Arthropoda > Insecta > Diptera > Drosophilidae > Drosophila > Drosophila trapezifrons. The sequence continues at coordinate 8,359 of JAEIIF010057022.1, read as the reverse complement.
GTGAATTATAAAGAGATCATAATTGTATAAAGTTATTAAACAAAAATATTTAAATACCTTTATTATTTTAACAAAACTATTAATTTTAAATGTGTAACCAACTTTTTAACATGTTTAGTAAATGGACAACCTTAAAGAGAACCTATTTTCGCTTTTGAGGTATTCTTCACAAAATAATTGTATAAAATATTAAATACCGACATGTTTTCCTTGGTTTTTTTTTTATTAAAAATATCAAAAACTTGTAAAGCGTAACCACTGTAAAAAGCCCCTTCTCCTGTTTATATTAATAAGTGGAAATTTGATTTTTTCGGTTGTTTATGCTCTTTAAGCTCTTTTTCCAAGTCAGTTTCTCCTCAAGGTGCTGGGCCTCGTTGGATAACGGCAAAAAGGAGGCCGAATTGAAGTCCACTTGGGGCAGGAAATCCAATAGTCTAATTTTCCTGGCTAATGAAGACAACAGAACCTTTGATATAATTCAAGAAGGGTTAGAAAATATCTCTGAGGAGCAAATAAATAATTACGATTGGATTTTAAGAGCGGATACTGAAACGTAAGTTTATTTGTTTATTTAATTATTTGTTGTGCTAAGTTATCCTCTGTTTTAGCTATGTTATTATGGAAAATCTTCGACGCTTTCTGCATCGCTACGATCCAGAGTCCTCGCTCTATTTTGGCCACCGACTTAAAGCGGACTTTCCGCAAGGATATATGTCCGGAGATGCTGGCTATGTTCTAAGCAGAGGAGCTATGCGTCGCCTCATTCGGTTTGCCTTCAACGGAGGTACTTCGTGTGAGTTTGACCTGAAAGACTCTTCGAAAACGGAGGACAGAGAGATGGGTCTTTGCCTAAAGCAGCTCGGAGTAATTGCTGGGGAGTCTCGGGATGGTCTAGGCCAAGAGCGCTTTTTGCCTTTAGTCCCACAATGGATTGGACCTGGTTTGACCAGGTGGAAGGAGTACTCACAGTCGACTTACTTTAAGCCAACGGTAAGGAAAGGGAGAAGTCATCTTATGACTTGAATAACATTATTGAATCTTTAAGAATTTCCCTGTTAATCTATTAAATAATGTTCTATAAAATATTAATGCTTACATTTCAGCTTCGTGACTGCTGCTCCAGTTCCCTGATCAGCTTTCACCCAGCCAGCGAGTTCGCCTTCGACCTTTGGGAGTTCTTCCTGCATCGCGTAAGGGTCTTTGGCTATCCCAGGGCTCCATTGAGGTTACCCCAACGCCTGGACTTCCGGGCAATGCATGCCCAGCTGCGATATTGGTCCCGGGTTGGTTCGGATAACCATGGCTGACTTAATGTAATTGCTTCACCTTGATAAATAAACCAAGAGAGCCGAGCCAGACGATGAAGATTTATTCCAGCAATAAGGCAGACAATTGTTCGTCTTCTTCGTCGTCCTGGGCTGTCCGCTGGAGTTGTTTTGGCCATTTGTCAAGGCTTTTGCTCTAGAAATAGAACCGAGAACCCAGAAGCGAGTACCCCAACGCTTTAAAGCACAATTTATCAAAAGGGACGCGTGCCTCAGCCAGCGACCTTCTATTGCAGGGGGATTAGCGGGGAATTGGGATTGTAAGGAGGAGGAGAAGGAGGACCAGGAGGAGGACTCGAATCGAGAACCGGAAAATCGAGTGAAACGTGCCAAACACGTGAAAAATACCTGGGGATCATTGCATTGTTATTTATGAGCAACGAAATGAGCTCAAAAGGGGGAGGGAACCGGACTGACGGCACGCGAGCTGCGAGCGCCGAGTTCCTTAGTTCTCAGTCCTGAATATATTTCGGATAAGGATAAACTCGTTTTTGGCAAAGCAGCTGGCACTCAGCTATGCGTGTGTGTGCAGTTATCTAAGCCAGGAACAAACCCCTGTGCCTATTCCCCTGTGGCAGGAACGTGCCCAACCCAGTTTCGAACCCCAGTTGCGCCTGCGCTGTTTGCTTTGTGTTTCCTAATAGGGAGCTTTCCCTATCCCTGCTCCCTTTTCCATAAATTTATTTTATGCATTTTTATATATTCTATATATGCTAATGTAGCGACACACACGTGTCCAGGCCAACGAGCCGTGAACAGGCGGCTCTCGACAGATTTCTGGGCTGTAACCACTATTTATCAGTGATTGCGATAAAGGTTCGAGGTTCGACGTTCGGAGCAGCTGCTGACTTTTCAGGCTAAACAGGATGCGGATGGGATGGGGTAGAAGTCAAAGACCCTTTGCATTTTGATTTTGTTTCCACTATTCAGCACTTTGTTTAATTCTGAAACATAATTATTGGGTAAGGTACGCCTTGGTAACCAAACATCAGCTCACCACCTTTTTAGCTCAAGTTTAATGTGTTATTTTTGTAACTAACTTTTGAGGGAGAGGGAGAAAATATTAAATAAATAGTAAAAAATAAAGAACCAACTCTGTTTATTTATAAAATAAGGTATAAGCTTTAAACCATCTTCATTTGTTGTCTATTTTATAATATTACTATTACCTTTTCTTCTATTTAAGTTGATTTTTTCTGTTAAAATTTATTGCTGTTCCTTAACCTTTTAACAGCTTATTCGTAAATTATAAAAGACACTCCTTCTTGCCCAAGGAACTTTTTTGCCTTCTTAATATAAAACCTACAACCCTTCTGTGTTTTAAAATAAAATCCCTTACAAAGATCCTTTTATTGACACCTTGATTCCTTAGCGAGCATTAACCCCCTGAACAATGCCGTTATAAGCTGTGGTTTCAGGGGAACTCCCTGGTAAACACCTCAACACACACCTTTTTCTTGAATAAAAAACTTCAGAGACTTCCTCATTAACCCCTTGAGGTGAGCCCATTACCCATTTCAAATGGTCCCCTTAACACCTATATTTTTCTCGTCCTCTGCCCCTCTAATTAGTAGAGTTCCTCAGTTTCGACTTCACTCAATTATGCCACGCCCTCGGAAAGGCACACATCCTTGCGGAGGGAGAAACTGGGAAATCGAGAAACCGAGAAACTGAGAAGCCGAGACGGAGACAATAAGGGGACTTCCCTCGGCGACACAGTGTCTGAGACACCGAGCACAGTTTACACACATTTCAACGATGTCTTATAATCAATTTAATGGCTTCCCCCGGAGAGTCAGAGAGAGAGAAAAAAAAACGAGACAGACCGAGTAAAGGTAAACAAAGGACGAGAGCCAAGGAAGAGGTCCTGGCAAAGGGGCGTTTCAATTTGTAGCCTAAAGTGAAACCTACAATTGGCACTTACCAGCCCAAAAGGAATTGCCCCTTTTATGGGCTCATTCTGGTTTCTCCCTCTCCTCATCTCAGTGGCCTCCTTGGCGAGGAGTCCTTTTCCGCTGCCTCGCCTCTCGCTCTCCTTCGCATCTCAATTAAGTGACGAATGAATGAATGAATGAAAGGAACTCCGAAAAGGACAAGCCCCGAAGAAGGCGCCTCCGCTAAGAACGATGATCCTCCTGCCAAGAACAAGGGAAGGTCCTCGTGAAATGAAATAAATGCCGGCACAGGGTAGAAATGGGGGAAAAGAGCAATAATAATTTCAGTGGTGACTCAACAATGTCTTGAACGTGTTGCTTTGCTTCTTCCGGCTGAGGAATGCTTCTTATAAGAAAATAAAAAAAGAAAACCCAACCATCAACCCCTAAAAAAATACCCAATGACTTCTCGCCCTTCTCGTTTTGACGCGTGCCAATTGAGGGCGGGGGAAAAACTGAATGTAAATGGCAAGGAATATAACCCCAAGACATACCTGTAGCTACAGTATCGTATGGTGTAAGAATCGGACTAAGGACTCCTCAGAACTCTGACTCATGTGGCATGTCAGGCAGCGGAAGTGCCTGCTCCTGCGTTTTACATACGTTCGACGTTCGTGGACAGCCAAAGAAATATATTCAAAAATTATAGAAAAACTAAAGAATAAAGAGGTGAAATACGCAAGGACCCAAAGGGACACGTGCAGGACTCGCATGCAAAAGAGGAAGTGGCAGCGAAGCGTTAAATTGAAGCATGCCAAATCAATTAAAAACGAAATATTTTCCCTCGTCCTGCCGTCTGCAAGCAGTTTGTTTTCTTTTATTTTTCGGTACGTTGCATGGCAACATTCTGTACGGGTTTTCCCCACTCGCTTTTCCGCTTTTCCAGCATCATTTCAGCTGCAGCTGCCGCCAATCGAATATGGCAGATATAAAATAAAATCCTAGCAAAAATCGGGCATCAAAATACCTTTACACATGATTTATCAAGCACTGCCAAAGGGGGTTTGTTTGTTATACCTACAAAAATATATATGTATATATTTTTTGCAGCTGCCTTTGGTTGTTGGTTTGTTGAAAAAAGCAACCCAACTCCCCTTACCATTCCGATAACCAAACATGCGATCGCCCCTGGCCAACAGAAATGCTTATGCTCTGGCGAACTAAACTAAAATCAACCCCCTGAAGCGAGAATCACCCTAAATCTCCCCCTTGCATTAATGGGGTGGCTTCGCCCTGCATCTCTGCGGATTCTCCTGTCCACAGACTCCCTAGAAGTTTGATAATTTTCAAAATTATATAGCAAATCTGTCGGTTTCCTGCTCAATTGGAATTTTCTCTCCTTTGTTTTTTGGGAACAGCACACGAGGCGTGTCCAGGCCAATCCTAATTAGCTCCGCATCTGCGTGTGCATACGACATTCCAATGGAATTCTCCTCGAGTGGAACTAATGTTGCCTGGACCGGATATGCGATCGGGTGTAGGTACAAACATAACTAAACTAGCAACTCCCTAATTACTGGAAGGACATCTGTCCATTTACATGCTCAGGCTGTGCGCTTTCCTTTCAAATCGAAGTGAGAGGTGCACTTGACCAAATGGAGTTTTGGGAAGTTTATAAAAGAGATCTGAGAAGGAGATTTGCTGGTTTGATTACGCTTTGATGTTTTCAGATATGTTTCTTTAACAAAAAAGTTAATATTGTGCTCTTTTGGGGCTTCATTTGGTTTTGTCATCTTATTTAGAATTCATTGTTCCCTTTGTTATAGTTTATTTCTTAATAAGGGGAAGAAATATAAAGAGAAGTTGATTTTCTTTGAATTTGAATTAAGTAAGATGAGGACAGCTTCATATAACCCCTATAAACTATTTATATCATTCAATAAATAATAGATATCTTATTATAAATTCTATATTCCTTATCTTTTTATTCATTTATCTAGAATTTATATGTTTGTCATGCTAAATAGTTCTCAAGAAAAATTGTTAATATCTTTATTTAAAAGTGATATCATTTCTGTTTTAAAATATTTGTTGTGCTTTTCTTTGCTTGATTTATGTAGCAAATGTAATTCCCCTTGAATAATTTGGGTCATTGTTTATCCCAAATGTCACTTTTTGGCTTATTTTGGAGTTGAATATGTTCCTCAAAACACCACGACATTTCCATGTGACCACAACGCGATTTATTGACTGTGGAGTCAGCCTCGGATAGTTAGAAAGGTTTGCTTAAATTATTTGTGTTTTGCTTCTATTATCTCAAGTACGTGTATGAAAATCACTGTCCAATTTGTTGTTTTCGTGGAGAATTTACTTTAGTTAAATAGAAAATTGCATCTCATCTTTTTTTTTGGCCTACGGAAGTATGAATGAACATTGCTATCTTATTTTTCCTTGGTGTTTGTTCTTTTTTTTTAAGTATTTGCCGAAATAAAAAAGATGCATCATCTTGATGAGATCATCTCATGGATGATTTTGTATTATTATCTTGTGTAAATTTGAATTAATAATTTAAATGTTTTTAATGATGTAATATAAGCTAACTTACATTTCTCCTAAGTCAGAAATACCTAACAACTTCCATAATAAAAATATTTCTAAAGTTAAAAGGAGCGGTTTTATTTAATAAGATAATAAAATCCCTTAATATTCGTTATGTTATTTAACTGTGCTTGAAATATATTTTCCAGAATATTAAAATATATTTTTCAGTGCTTGCAAAATTGTTCCCAGAACGCTTTTCCCAGGCCTTCTCAGCTTTAAACTTAGACGTGCTGCCATAAACGAACATTTGCTGAGCAAACCGAGTCTGGACAGGCTGAGGGACTGATGACTAAGGGTCGTAAATAGACTCCCTTTTATCTTGGCACCTGGCACCGGTACACAGATCTGTCCCCGGATCTTCTCTTTTCCCACCTGTGTATGTGGACCACGTCAGAGAGACTTTGTAAAGCAAACCGATCTGATAAGAGCTAAACCACAAACAGAAACCAGATAAGAGAGCCAGCTCCGATCGCTATAAAAGCGGCGAGTGGATGGGAATTACCAACTAGTTCTCGAAGAGATCACAGATCAGGATGCGGTTCTACGGTTGTACTCTATTGGCCCTCAGCTGCCTGGTTGCCTTCTCGGCCTCCACTCCAGCTTTATTGGCTCCGATCCGGACTTTTGGCCAGAATGGAACCCTAGTGGCGCCGAGCAACTTTGCCTTGGAGCTGAAGGCAGTCATCCGCCAGGTGCCAGTTGGCCAACTGGAGAAGCTGGTCCAGACCTACCTGCTGAATGATGCCGACTTTCAGCGCTTGATTAGAACCGTCAACTCCTTGCCCGCCTATCGATTCATCCGGCAATTGGGTAACCAACCGGAGGTGCGTCAGCTGCAGCAGTGGATCACCCAACAGATCGTCCTGTCCGGCGGCTCGCCCAAGATCTTTGAGTACCTGGAGCTGGAGATAAAGATCTTCAACAAGTATCCCTACTGGTCGCAGATTGTCAACGGCATCCAAGGATTCCAGCAGGAGTTTGTCCAGATCTATCCCGTGCAGCTGATACGTTCTCTCCTGGAACCGAGTGCCACCCAGACGAGTCCTCTTCTCTCTGAGCTTTGGCGCCGTTTGGTGGCCTTGCGTCCGGTTTACGAAAGGATCATAGCCTCGCCCCAAGGAAAAGCCCTCACTGCCGAACTTCAGAGATTGGGTCTGGATGTGAACGGTGTGGAAGCCCTCATTCGCTATCAATTTGGATGGAGCAACGCCACTTGGGGTTCCCCCTCGTACGACAATGGGGATTATGTGTATTACTAGATGGAAGGATACAAGTGGCTTCGGAGACTGGACTACTAAAAGGACTACGAGAAAGGAAAGAAAATTCGAAAGTGGACTTAACTAAGCTACTACCAAAGTTGCCAATGGAATATATATACAAAATGGCTGTGTGTTGTTGGAGGGAGAGAATTTAATATGAAATATCATTATAAATGCAAAGTACATACTCTGGCATTTACATATTATATTATTTATATATTTAACAACCAAAAATGTAACGATTTTAAAAAAATTCGAGTAAGTGTGGAAGAACATAAAAATACTGTTTAGATATCTGAAAGGTTTTTAAGAGGAAAGGTTTATATATTCCTAAGATTTATTTGAAAACTGGTCTTCTCCAAGCTAATAATATTCACATTTATAAGAAAGAATACCTCTCTTTCATTGATTAATACTTATTTATCACTCATGTACATACATCACAATGGCATTAATAATTTCGTGACAGAATATTGTATGCCCTATGAATACCCCAATTATTCTGCCATAAGCAACCATAAATCAATCATGAAATGCACATTTCCACATGAACGAAGGACAAAGGACAAAGCTTTTGAGATTCAGAAACCTGAGAAATACCACCAAGTCGGAGTCCCACGAAGGCTTTAAAAGATGAGAACCCCATTCCTCCCCCGAGGCAATAACAATAAATATCAGTGTGGTGGCCCTTTGCTCAAAGGTCGAGCACAAATACAACACCCTCGCAGTTCGACGGTACGCGTATCCGTATCCATGGCAATGCCATGATTAAGTAACAGATGAGCCATGTGTCCTGCAATGTGTCCTGGGCCCCGGTATCCTGCGCCTCTTCGTGGCTCGCACATGCGATTTAATTGAAACAAACCAAACAGGAAGCGGCCCAGGAGAGGTGGCTGCGATGGTCGCACTGCCGACTGGGGTGCTTTTGTAATGAAGTTCCCAGTTTCGCAGTGCTCCGTGCACAGTTACTCATTAAAAGTGGGCCTTGGACTGGGATTGGGTCGGGGATTGGGACTGGCACTGGCACTGGCACTGGGAGTGCAGCGGAAACTAGTTAATGTGAGGCCATTGTCAAAAGCAGAAGCGCAAGTCGTGCAATTTTCACACAGCAGCAAAGCGGGACACTGGGAGAAACAGCAGTTGTGTTATTTTCTCAAATTTTTAGAAATATTTCAAAGCTTATAGTAATGAGTTTTTGAGTTTCTGTTCATATATCTTATGATTTATTTATTTATTAAATATTTTTTCACAAGCCTGAAAGTTCTAAGAATCCTTTACAAGTTGTATTCTTCAGACAATT
>JAEIIF010057021.1:0-29240 GCA_018874455.1 Drosophila trapezifrons | reverse complement strand
TTGAACTCACGACCCCTGGTTTACAAGACCAGTGCTCTGCCACTGAGCTAAAGAGGCTCTGTTAAACAGCTGGCAAAAGCGCTATACAGTTTAGCACACTCAGAATGCTTCTAGCAGCTGGAAAAAGATAACAGTGAGCGGCCTAACATAACAGTTAACAGCGAGCGCAGCTGTTAGCGGCAGCTGTTAACAGCGCTAACGCGAAGGCAAAAGCTGATAGCAATTTCTCATTTGCATCAACAACGAAGCGTAACAAACAAACAAGTTATTATTATTATTATTATATAGAAGCCGAAGCCAGTTTGTATTAGAACCAGGTGTCATCTCCATTTAGGTAATTGAGCAAAATAATTTTGCATTGTTCAACAATTTGTGGGCGCGAGCGGGCACTGAGCTCATCTCGCAGCAATTTTTGTAGGCGCGTTTGGAGAGAAATAATAAACAAGAAACAACAGCGAGAGGGGGGCGTGGCCGTTACGCCCCCTACAAGATACATACACAGAAATAAAAAATGATGATGAGATGATTTCTTTTCAAATAAAAATGGATAATCGTTAAATAATCACATAAATATGGCCACAAAAAAGTAAAGTGCAATAAAATGTGGGATTAGAAATCTTAGAATGGCTTCAGAAATCAATTTTTATTTACAATTTATAAGGCTTATTTCAAAGCTATAACTCAAATTTAAAAGCAATTATATTTCCCCCAATAAATCTAGGGAAACCTTGTTAAAATCTATAAAATTCCATGTTTATTTTTTTATCAGTGCTTAGTTTGAGAGAGCTATAAACTTAGTTTTCATTTCTGGGCCTTAAATTTACATAAAATTCCTCATTTGATGTGTGGGAAGATGATTTTCAGCATACGCAACACGAACTGTCTATATCCGAACGGACTGCATTTGATATATGGCTAATGACTAGATCCGATTGAGATCTCTGCTGATTGGAATTTATTGCAAGAATCGCTGAGAGTAACTGTTCGATCGATTTCGAGTTAAAGCCGCTTCCCCTGGGACCTTGGCGACATCAATTTTCATCTCGAAAGCTGAGAGAAATGATAAAAAGCAGAATAAACTTGTCACCATTTCGCCGCCTCTTTTATTTATTTTTTTTGGGTCATTTTCTGCGTGAGAATAGACCGGAATTTCGATTCCGAACAAGTTTCACTCAGTGGACACTGCGTTCCACTTGCTTGGCCATCGAAAATGCAATTTGCAACTTGAATTTAGAAGTAACAGTACATCCACAATTTTGCAGCTTGTTCTTGGAGGGGAAAACATTGTTGCCGCGGCTACCTTGAGTCCGAAAATTGCTTCATAAACTCGCCGTTTTTGTCGGTTTCACTCTGCCAACATTTTAACAACTAACTTGGCTGAAATCTCCACAGCCGGATACGCGCTCAACATGAATGAAGTCCCAATGGAAATGATTACAGAGGAGCTCCACTGTACTAAAGGCAATTAGAGGTGGAAGCGTGAGCTATTGTGTGGGTTCTTAAAAAAAGTATAATTTACTGGAAGTTAATTAAGGTGACTAAGCTTGGCGAAAAGATTTAAATTTGTCTGGGTTTTCTTAGATATAGTTCTTGTACTCTTTTTCTGTTGGATTTCAATTAGTTTAAAATTAAAATAAATAAGTTTTCAAGCCTCTTCCACTTGCTTAGCATGTTTTTGCCTATGTAGCTATTATATTTAATTAAAAAATTAATAGACTAGACCTTGACTTCACAAAAGTCATTATAAAATAAGGCATTTTCAGCCCCCGAGCACTCTCTGAAATATATTTACCTAAAGGAATAAAGGAAGAACATGGCAAACTTTACATTTATTTAATTATATAGTGTTATATTCCATATCTAAGATATCCCCTCCCTCATCACGAAACCCTCTCTAATAACTTGATTATGGAGTACAAGCACTTGTTCTTGGTCTGGTTGCGCTTCAGTGGCTTCTCAGCGCCCACATTTTCGAGGCTCCGGGGCCTGGGAAGTACCTCGTCGCTGCACTTGCTCTCGTTCCTATTAAATATATAAGGAAAAAAACTAAAGAACCCTCTCGAGTTGGGCACGCAAATTGAAGAATAAATAATTACATGCATATAAGTCGGGGGCTCATATGGAGACGTTGTTAAGTACTATATGTAGAAGAGGGTATAGTTGAACGATCTTCACGCTCGACAGACTTTTCCCACAGCCAATTGTGAATTGTAACCGACACTGGTGCAATTTGGCGAATGGCTAGATACTTGCTAGATACTGGCAGATTCCTCTACAGATTCTTTTCTCCAGTTTCCCCTTAATTTCAGCTCATTAGCAAAGCGTTCTAACAAAGTACAATCTTTTCCAGGGGAGGAGAAAGATTCAAATCCAGTCGCTAATGTGCGAGTACTCGTCGGAGCAGCTCTCTAAGCAGGTCTCTCTCCATTCTCTCTCTTCTCTCGGTTCCACAATAAGGTATTAAAGCGAAATTAGATTAATGATAGGCCCACATTGGGCAAGGTAACCCGAAAGCCTTGCCTTGCCCCTCATATAATAACCCCCTTGGGGTTAGGTTATATTATATTTCTGGTTCCTGTCTCCACACGCAACCGAACCCTATAGAGTTGGGCCCCAAAAAGATGGAGTTGTTGACGCTTGTTCTTGGCTAAACTTTGTAGAACGCTGCCCGGGGGCTAGCATGATAATTAGCCTGCAAGACTAATGACTTTTGGGGTTTATCTTGAAGGCAAAAAGGTCCCAAAAACAAAATAGTACAAGTACAATGTCAAACTAAGGCTAGGAAGATACAGATTTATAGAGGATGAGGTGTTTTGGCACAAAAATAAAATATTATAGGTATTATTTAATTATTTTTATATTTTATAGTGACTTTTCTTGAAAGAAAATATTATAATAAATAACCAGAAATAACAGGAAAATAACCAAGGAAAAGAATGTCATTTTCTAAGCCTAATATCAAATATCCGATATCATTTTCACCAACAATACAATGTTAATGTTGTTATGATATTGTATTAAAAACTTTATTAATTAGAGTTTTCATTAGAGGCCTGACAGCAACCATGGGATTTTACGTAAGTGCGAGCAAGACGACTATACGCACTTTCAATGAGAGATTAATACATTAATGTACATAAATGGAAAGTATAGTCGTCTTACTCGCACTTACGTAAAATCCTATGTCAAGCTTCTAATGAAAACTCAAATTAATAAAGTAATACAGTATCATAACACCATAACTAAGTTCGATTAGAAATGTTGCCACAATTTTTATTTACAAACGGAAGTTAACTTTTTGCCCATCTGTTCCGGCTGGGAAACCTTCTTCTAACCGTTCAATGGGAAGTGCTTTTCCGTAGAACTTCTCCTATTTTTTTTTAGCACTCAATAAAATGCGAGGTAACGGTACACGAGTTAAGAGCTATCTGTGAGATACATTTTGTATGTCACAAGTATCTATGACAATTGCAGTATGAATGAAAGGGCTTTGTCTTGGCAGACCGACAAAGGCAAAAAAAAAAAATCTACAAAAAAAAAGAGGCAAGCAAACAAACAAGTGAAAAGAGCCAGAAAAGAGGGAAATGAAAAGTCGCCGTTGTGTGATATGTCTGTTGCCGCGGCACATTAAGTAATGTGATCTATGCAACCTCATCCGTCAGATGCAGATACAATCTCCGCTAGAGAGTGTGTGCCTATCTTGCGGCTGTGCAAATCTGCATATCGAATGCGTTTTCTTTCTGTCTCAACCACCGAAAGTGCGCCGAGCTGCCAACTAAACTCATTTGCATTTCTCTGCCTTTTTTCTGCTCTTCAAATATGAATGAAGAAATGTTAAAGAAATTATCAAGGGAGATCTGAAAGGATGGCTGACTGGGAGTTCTTGGACTCGAAGGGCTAATTAAACTGGCAAATGTAACGTGCCAAAGTTGTTAAAACCGACGAACCGAAAATTGCAGCCGCCAATTGTTTTTGCCAAGCCAAGCGGAACGCGAAATTAAAGTGACTTTGAGCTGGAGAGCCTAGGACTGTAGCTGGCAATAAGTTCAGAGTTCAGCAGAAGATTTATCACTGACAAGTTAAAGAGGTTACCTCCGATTTGATAGGCATTTTCTTGGGGCCATAATTATGCCTATAAAGCTAGTTACCTTCAAGTTCAAACAGTTTTCTTGGGGCTAACGTAATTTAAAGCTTTATATTTGGAGTTAATAGAGCTTATATTAAATCTGACAAATATAATTATGAGTAAGACATTATTTTGTTGCATTGTAAATTATGTTTTAACTTTAATACCTTTTGTTATAAAAAAGTTACCTTTTCTTGTGAAGTTTTCTCTATATTTTTTTTTGTTTTTCGTTAGTTTAATTATTAGTACATTTTTTTCTCTATATTCCAGACCTGAAAATCGAGCTGAATCTGTGGAGTTTTTCCCATTATGGACACCGGAAGTGTGGTTAGCGAACCAATTTCCGCGCATCATCGCGCCTTCGCCAAACAGAAATCCGCCTCCATGGTGAGTTCCACGCCCCCTCTCCGAAGAGACCCATGCACCTATAATAAGTAGATAGTGGGATTGTGTAAGGCCCAACACATAATTAATGCAACATCCCCGCCCCGCCCTATTGTCTGATTCGATTATGTAAGTCGGCGAGTGCTACGTATCTGCGCTAATTAGATATTGACACGCACGCAGGCTGAGGCCTTAGCATTAGCTGCGAGTGTGTAAGCCGTAGGCTGCAAAAATACTTTGCATCGCCTCACGCTAGAAAGTTGGCCAAAACGAAATTCGCAAATGGCCCAAACATAAATCTCTGTGCTGCAAGCTCTGAACAAGTGCCATAAAAATAAAGATAGATAAACTAAAGCCGATAATAAATTACCCTCATCCTCATCACAATTTGACGTTAAGGAATATTGATGAGGGTTTATTTAAAATACGTTAAGGAAAAATTAAAAAATTGCTTTAGATATATTATATTAAATACTGAAGTCTGCTTAGGATATTATTTCAATAACGTGGGGACTTTATATTATCTGTTTTTGTTAGCAAACTTTCAATTAACGCTTTCTAAAAAGGAAATCTTTTATTTCGTAATTTTTTTATGCACAAAACAAGCTCAAAAATCATTTTTGGCAGGTTTCCATCTTTGGGAAACTATAAAATCTTTAAAATGCAACCATAAGCTAAAAAATTCCATAAAAAATGAATGATAATATAATTTTTGTTAGCTACTGTTAATAACCGCTTTTCATCTTTGGAAACCCATAAAAACTCATTAAAAAATATCCATAAACTACGAAATCTTAAAAAAAAACCTATGATTTAATTATTGAAAGCTACTGATGATGAGTGTTTTTATCCTTGGAAAACCATAAAAATGTAAACTTATAAAACCTCCATAAAAAACGAAATCCCACCAAAAGTGCAGTAAACCTGTGCTAAATTTATTTTTAAACCAAATAAATGCATATTAATAAAGCGTTAACAAAAAACATAAAAACATGGAAGAGGGAAGAGCTCAAGAAACACACAAACAATTTACAACAATTAATTGCAAATCCATTTGAATGCATTTCCAAGCAACACTTTCACGCGCGGCCCACAATGCAGAGTCATTGTTGCATTCAAACTATTGGGAGTTCGAGTATCTGAATATATATGTATATATATTTTTTAAACAGATATTATGTGTGAATTATTGCATAGTCGCCGAGCTGGGAACTTATTTTTTTGTGTGGGGGAAGTGAGTGGAATAACTGAATAAGTGTGAGAAAAGTGAAATTACAATTCAATGACAGAAACAATTTCAAAAACGTAGCTATTATTTCCTAGACAGAATCTGGAGTAGTTTTATTTTTGAAGCTCCAAAGAAAGTCTGTGGCGTAGCTTATATATGACCCTGGGGTAATCTTTGACGTTTAACCGCAATAATCATAACTAAATTCATAAACTTAAACCTCCTCACCTGGCAAACATTTCTTTCCCTGAGCTTGCCAAATTAGTAGAAAGAAGTCTCCATCCACAATGGAACTTTCACTTGGCAGCGAAATGATTGAAAGCAAAAGTGAATGACGAATGCGATTTGTGTTCACCTTCGAGTTTCGGATGCTTCAAAAATCAACATGAAAACATCAACATCGCTGCGAATCATTAGCTGACACAGGTGCTCAGACACGGGTAATTTTTGGGGGTGTAATAATTGGTTAATAGGCACTATAAATAGTCCCTGCTAAATTGGCCATAACCAAAGGCCTCCTCAAAGGTGAAGTAATATTTTCACAGTCGAAGCGAAGCGAAACGAAATCGATATCTTTTTCAGAGAGATTTTCCCTTACCTGGGAAAAGCCACCCTACTTTCGGTCAATTAATTCCTTCCACAAAATTACATCAATTACTCGGCGCGGATTTCCATTTCGAGGTGTGTTAATGAATGAGAAACTTATCTCGTACAAATATGCAAATTTATTTACGATCTGAGAGAAAAGTCAAGAAATTTAAGCCCGAAATCCGGCCAGCAAAGAAGTTCTCACGTTCACCCTTCGGAGTGGACAATGTCCGGTCCCTGATTATTAATTTTGTACCAATTTCTCAACAACTGCTCAAGGTAGGGGTTGTTCGAAGGATCGAAGGGGTGCCAGGAAGCTGAAGTATTGTCCAGAAGGTGGTTGTTGTTGCAGTCTCAAAGTGTGCAATATGTAAATGCAGCTGAGACAGTACTTTGTAACGGCTTTTTAGTCTTGAAGGAAATGTGCATATTTATGTCATTCTCTATGAAAATATTCTATATAAAAACTCACCCACTTTATTAGACTCTTAGCTATTTCTGTCTTGAAAACACTAAACACAAATATATAAAAGGCTTTAAAAATGAATTTAGCATGCATAATAAGCTTAAATAAATGTTCCGCTTCTTCGGTGAATATTTCCATAAGATAACTGAGTTTTCAGTGGCAAACTGAAAACTCAGTTCACAACGGCGAAATGAGTCTTGAACTCAGGTCTATACCTTTACCTGCTGGAACCATCCAGTCTGAAGGCATTTCTGGGATGCCTATACATCCCACACCCAGAGAGACAGCTCAAAGTTCACTTCGGGATGGCACAACCGAGAGACTTAGTCTTCCAGAACATAGATCTAGAAAATATTGGTTTAAAGGTTTGCATGCCAAAAATTGTACAATTTGTTAAATAATAAATGATTTTATATCATAAACTGTTATACAAATTATATATTAATTTCGTATTTCCCAATACAACAAGAATTAATTCGTATATATTATATACTATGCGTCAGAAAAAGCTTGGGGTGAGTGAGGATTATAGGGCTATGACTAATTGAAATAACTAAGTTAATTTAAAAATAACATTGTATTAATATGAACTTAAATTAGGACTTTAAATAAAGTCTATTGACATTTCTGATAATACTCAGGTATTTTTATGAGGTCTATAAATGGAGTCCTATTAGGGATGCAGTCATATGCGGGGTTTTAGCTATTTCTGTCTTGAAAACACTAAAAACAATTATATAAAAGGCTTATAAATTGCATTTGGTACGCAATCTAAGCTTAAATAAAAACGTTCCGCTTTTCCGGTATATATTTCCCTAACATTGCCACTGACAACTTAGCTCACAACGGCAAAATGAGTCTTGAACTGAAATCTTTACCTTCACCTGTTGTAACTATCCAGTCTGAAGCTACTTCTGTGATGCCTTTACCTCCCGGACCAAGAGAGACAGCTAACAGATTACATTGGGATAGCATACCCGACAGACTTATGAGAAAAGAAACAAAAAAGAAAAACGGTAAAAATAATTGTACAATAAATTAAATATTTAATGTTTTTACATTATAAACTGTTTTAAAAACTGTATAAAACTGTCTAAAATAAAATACAATTGAACAGAAATATTGAAACCCTGAAGAGATAAGGAAATATATCACTTTTTATAAATAATAGAAAATTGGGGCCTTTTAGGGCTTAATAAGCCAAAGGCAACCTAAATATATTGACATTGAGACCTATATATCTGGCAATCACACGTAGTCTCGTCTCGTTTTTAGATCGCCGAAAAGCTTCAGCAACAGGTTCCCCCAAAAAAGCTTATATACAGAAAGCTTCCCATCAAATCAGCCCCAAACTCAACTCGGCGAAACTCAACACATCAGCTGATGTTAGCCGCTGTATTTCTACTGTGTGTTCCCCGAAACTTTGTTTATTATTCCGCATTGATTGTTCCGTTCCCCAGTGTTTGTTATTTGCTGAAAACTGATTTCCCGAGTGATATGAACTACCTCTGACTGACTGTAATAGAATGTGATAATAGGGAAGACTGCAAACGTAACAACAACAAGAAAAATAGTGCTCAATTATCAGTAATTTAATAAATTAGTGAGTTAATCAGTCGCCAGCTCAATATTGATTAACTAAATATAAGTAAGCCCCCCACACACGAAATTGTATCAAGCGAAACGCGCCGAGCCAACCAATTACACCCGAAAAGCGACGAATAGAAACCGAATAGTAATCGTATTCTAGCGAACACAAAATGCGAATCGTGGGCCCCAGTATGCTGTCAGCCCTCAAGCGGCTCTCAACCCGAAACCCCACGATCTTGTCTAGCCATAATATTCGTTCCTTGAGCTCCATCGGTATCATGAGTCTGCCGGAGCGTCAGCCCTTTTCCCCGGACTTCTTCTTCCGTCAAGTATGTAAAACCTTGGGATTATTATGAAATTGAAGAAAGAGAATGATTTCTCGGGCATCTCACTTAGCTTTTCGATGGCGAGAGCAGTACCTATAGTTACCTCTTGGCGGATCTGAAGAACGGTGAGGCCGTGATCATTGATCCCGTTCTGGAGCAGGCGAAACGCGATGCCCAGCTGGTCAAGGATCTGGGCTTTCACCTGAAATATGCCAGTAAGTGTCAGAGATCTCTGTCCCCAGAGGGTTAGATAATTTCACCATGGCATCCAACTATTTCCAAAGTCAACACTCATATGCATGCGGATCACATAACCGGCAGTGGATGGTTGCGGCAGCTCACTGGCTGTCAGTCGGTGATTGCTCAGGCCAGCGGAGCAAAGGCGGATCGTCATCTGAAAGAGGGGGATCGCATTGAATTCGGCACCCATGTGATAGACACTCTGGCCACGCCGGGACACACGAATGGCTGCATGAGCTATGTGATCAAAGATCAGGGTTGCATCTTCACCGGCGACACTATTCTGATACGCGGTTGTGGACGCACCGATTTCCAGGAGGGCTCGCCCCGTAATCTCTACGAGAATGTGCACAGCAAGATTTTTACGCTGCCGGAGAATTTCCGTATCTATCCGGCCCACGATTACAAGTGAGTTGGATCTAGGGACAGAGCTGCACACGCAGAGCACCTGCAGGTACTTCGGCAAGCTGCGTTTGAAAAGCACTCGAGTGCTCTGTGTGGGCAGCTCTGACCTTTGAGAGTTATATCTGCAATATCCACCTATTCCAGAGGACAAATGGAGAGCAGTGTTTGGGAGGAGAAGCGTTACAATCCCAGACTGACCAAGGACCTAGAGGAATTTACCAAAATTATGGATAACCTGAACTTGCCATATCCCAAGAAGATAGGTGGGGGTTATAGGAAAGCCTATATCTACTTTGTCAAACACTAAACATGATATCCAACTTACAGATGCCTCAGTGCCCGCCAATCGGGAGTGTGGAGTGTACGATATACCCAAGGAGTAAATCCCCCGAAAAGACCTTCCCTTCCCCGAAGACTTTTTATATATCAGACAGCTAATGCTATAATGCTTCCAAGAGATTTGTAATCTTTAAAATAAACATACCTATATAATTCTTATCAAGATGAAGTCCCGACTACTTTTCTTTAATATTTAACTTCTCTTTTGTGTTTTGAGAAGATAAACTCACCTCTTTGTTCGGCTTCTTTTGTTCCAGACCATTCTCAATCCGAAGGGTTGTGGCAGTGCCGTCAAGTACAGTCTGCACTCGACGGCGGAGACCAACCAGGAGACGACGCCCAGCACTCCCAGCACCTGCTCCACCACGGGAAGGAGGCGCAAAGGTGGCTCTCTGAGCGGCACTCTCTCCTCGCGTTCGACGCGCAGCGAATCAAAGGAGCTGCGATCGGCTCTCCAGGATCGAGAGGCCGTCATCCAGAATCTGCGCATCCAGCTGTGTTTGGGCAAGTTGCCAAGGCCAACGGGACCACCTTTGGATGAGTCCGAGAAGCCGGCGGCGGAACAGAAGCTGAACCGACTGAAGGCGGAGGCGGAGAACAAGCGGATCAAGATCAAGAATCTGAAGAGCGCCCTCGAGAAGCTCGACATTACAGAGTAAGTACTGAGTACTTTAACCAAGAAAGCAGATCCTTACTCTCCATCCTCTTCCAGCAACATAGACATCCGCATCCGCCAGGCTGAACTGGAATATGCTCTGGGCAGGGAGGAGCTGCAAATGCTATCCATCGTGGAGGAGGCTCGCGCTCTGCAGGCCCGCCTGGAGAAGTCCAAGCCCGAGGCCCAGACCCTGTACAACATCATTAGCTCGGGGGTTTCCCTGAGCCTGCATGCCGTTCATGCCACCTCCGGACGATGGGCAGCCCAACTGCGAACGGATCAGCCGGGATTCTATGTGGAATGGGCCCTCGAAGGCGATGGCTTGTACAAGGGCGATCGCATTCTGGAGATCAATGGACGACTGGTCACTGGGAAATCCAAGGAGGAGCTGCAGAAGCAGGTGGGCAGCTCGGGCAAGTGCCAGATGGTGGTGCTGCGCAAGAAATCGGTGCCCATACCGCAGAAGCAACTGGACCAGGAGAAGGAGAACAACACGAGGCTGCAGCACCGCATCTCCTATTTGGAGGAGCAGGTGCGAGAGCTCCAGACGGTCAAGGAGCATCACTCACCGCAGCAGCAGCATCACCAGCAGCAGCAGCAACATCACCAGCAGGCATCCTCCAATCAATCCCAGCACGTGACCAGCATCAGCATATCCTCGCCCCCATCGACGCCGCCTGAGAAGCCGCTGATCTTCCAGCGAGGCAACTACATCACCACCCTGGTCGGGGGCAAGCCCATCGAGCTGATGGGCGAGGATGCCGGACAGACACCGCCGGGTCATGTGACGAAGACTCTGATCAAGGAGAATACCCACATCGATCTGAGGGAGCGACTGCCGCACATGTACTCCATGCCCTCCAAGTCCCTGTCCGCCTCGAAGATCTCCATAAACAGCGACTCGGCCTACATGCAGCACCATCGCAGGGAGAAGGAGCGCCACCGAGATCGCCAGCACCGGGACCGCCCCAGAGATCCGCTCCAGCAGCAACAGCAGCTGCATCGCGAACATCTCATGAGCACGCATGCACGCAGTGTGGAGCATCTCAATCAATACAATGGGTATGTGGCTAAGACCCTTTTTTAAACCTTTTCATCAACCTTACTTATTCCTCTTGTCTTTCCATTTCCAGATTGGATCGTCGCCGGGAAACACCGCGTCAGAGCGAGGCTCACACCCTAAGAGCCCGCCTGCCCAGCGATATGAGGAGTGTCAAGTCCCTGGATTTCGATAGCGAAAACGAATCCAAGCCACCGACAGAGGCACGAACCACTCGACCCACTCCGCCCAAGAAACCCCTGCGTCTGTCGCTCCAAAGAGCTCAAAGTCTGCAGACCGTGGAGCTGCATCCTTGTGCGGATCTGGAAAGAAAGCGACCCATGAAGAGGCTCCACCACAACAACAACAACAATAATAATCTCCAAAAGGGTGCAGGATCCCCGACAGATGAGGGCCAGACCATGCTCATCGAGAACTGCAGTCCCATGCACACAGCTTCCCTGGGCAGGCACAAGCTTATCTAGGACCGATCCAACCAAACTTAGTCTTAAGGAAACTAGCTTAACTCGATCCCTTGAAGGTCGAACCAAAAAAACAGGCGGACATGTGCAAAATTATTATTAATTAAACTACGATTAGTTCCCACTTAAGCGGGTGATTCACTCTCTATACAGTCGTTTACTGTACTTACATTCTATTATCGATATTAAGTAGGGCTTGGCTATCATCTTGTAGTTTTGGCAAAGAAGACCGATAATTGAGAGATTATTGTATTAGTTATATGATGATTTTATTAGCACAATTTTATCACTGTGAATACACGAATATTTTCACTTATTTTGATGTGTACTTTATTTTTGATTATTGAATCGAGGGAGGGGTATTTTTTTTACAAAATTTATTTAGATATTGGGTCTCTTGAAAAATAAATATAAAGGGGTTTCCTATTTTCAAGACATAATTATTTAAAGAAATATATTGTTCGAATACATAAATTAATTTTAAAAGCTAAATCTCTGAAAACTTTTATTTTTTAATTCAAATAGGATCAATTTGAATCGGATCGACCCCGAATTTAATGCTTTATTAATAAATTCCTAGTGGTGGAGTTTAAACTCAATAGTTGGGTACATATTGCTTCAAAACTCTAGCATTTTTACCAGCTATAACACCTTCTAAAAAGACTCTTGACATTTTAATCTCGAAGCCCTGCCAATATTTTCGACCATGACTGTAGGCACGAGCCTGCCTGGCTCACATTTTCCGCCGCGACAGTGATAAACAATTCAAATGAAGAGCACGTTAGCGTGTCCCAACAGCTTTTGCGGAATTTTCATAGAATTTTCGATTAAATAGCCAGGCTTATGCAACAAATTATTAATATAATAATAATAATATTGCATTCATTTGAAAAAGTTAATAGGCATTTTGTTAGGGTTTTTAAAGGTAAAATCTATAAAAGTTCAGAGAGCGACAGCGAGACCTACAGCATGCGTGAGCGTAAGCCTAAGATAAGCCGGAGAGCAGATCTACCTTTCTCTCTCTTCCACTCCCACGCGCGATCGTGCTGTCCAGCCACTGCACCGCTCTCTCAGGTGCGCGCTCTCCATTCTCGGCTCTCGCGAAATATTATCCCACATTGAGCCCCCCTCCAAAAAGCAAGTCGATTTGCGATGGCAATGCCGGGGCTCCAAACAGTTCCGTCGCAGTTCTCCAACGGTACAGATCGTCAAGAAAAATATAACTACTCAATTATTAAATAGTTGCTAACAAGGTGAGTGCGCTAAAAATAAAAAAACACTAAGAACAAGTGCCAAGGATTGGGAATAATGGGTGAAGGTGAAGATAAAGTCGGGATTGTTGTGCAATTAAAATGGGTCGCTGGTTCCGTTATTAAATGCTGAATAAACATTCTTATTTGAGCCAGCTTTTTATATTTATTGCCAGAAATTGCTTATTACCAAGAAAATAAGAAGAAAAAACCTAAACCCAAAACCAGTTAACACAACATCGCAGTTTCAGTTATTTGTGATTCTCTCACTTTTTATTTTGGCAGCGTTCGTTGTCCGATTGCCCTTGAATGGGTTAAAGTAACCAGTTATAAATCCATCAATGTGTGTGGGTTAAAATGCACTTGAGACGGAATATGCACATATACATACGTACACGGAATCCAAACTCCAATTCGATCCACACTTGTCCAGATTTCTAAAAGCAAAAATTCCATTTCTACCTGAGTTTAGTTTTGTTTACAAATTCCTCTATCTCTATTCCATATATGTATGGAAATTTATGTATCGTTTCTTATCTGCAAACTGCATAGCTTGAGCGTTTAAATTAGATGCCAAGTCATAGCTGTGAAGAGCAGAAAAATAATCTTTGTCTTTATTGTTTGCAAATTCATTATGAGCTTGAGGTTATAAGCAACATTTATTCGAATTATTTTACACCTGCTCTCAGACAATGGAAAATAATACTAGAGTTATTTAATGGCACCTGTGAGAACAGCTCCTGTGAAGCCATTATTTTCGAATCAATCATATTCAATCAACGAGCGCAGAGGGTGCTTAATAATACACATTTGATGGACAAACGATGATGATTAGTTGCAATTTGTCAACCGTTTCATGACAGTTTGAACCAGAATAAATAAATGGGTATCAAGAGCTTAAGTTGTGCACTTTAAAAAAAGATTACCAAAAAAAATAACAATTTTTAAACATAAAGAAAAGGCTGAATTAAAAATAAAATGTTAATATGTTAGTTTAGTTTACGTTGAAATCTATCAAATTTAAAATTAAATTTCACGTTTTCAGTGTGACCTTATCTATGTTTTATTCATTCTGCTATGACACCTGTCAGTTATTTGATTCGACATCCTATAACTTTATTTTGAGAAACTGTCTCAAGTTGCAAATTTTCTCAAATTTAAAAATATTTTTTTAAGTGCTTACTATAATATTTTTCCATGGGTTCTGGGTTCTGTGATGGGTTCGAAACAAGTCAAATTCATTCGTACCGCCTGCGTGAGAATCATAAATTTCGGAACCGAGTTCAAGTGCCGCCGATAAGGATGTTTGTTCCTAAAGCAGGTACTGACCGCAATTTTTGAAGATTACTTAGGGACATGACGCGGCAAGATGGCCTGCATAAGGCAGACGTTGATAAAGCTTATAAACAAACATTCTACCGATAAACTCTGACATCCATACATAAGCCATAACTGGCTATTCATTCATTGGAAGCGAAGTGCGTACGAAAAAGAGATTGTTGATTGTTGATTGCTGATTGCTGGACTGACCTTCCCCCGCAGCCGCACTCGCACTTAACCCTGTGGAAAAGGCTGTTTGCATTTATCGTTGATATCCACACTCGTAATACCCGTTCGCACATCTCGTATATGACCCACAAATCGTTTCATAAATTGAGGTTAGGCGCTTCAATTCCGCACACAACTATCCGATTTAATGGAATCAAGTGAATGTGCACCTGATGACGTCCAAAAGCCAGGGATGAGCGGCTGGATTTAATGTTAGGTCTTCCAGCGATACTTTATATCGTGTAAAACTTGTGTTCGTTTATCCTATTATTGATTGACAGATACTTTCTAATGGATTTGTATCTGATTTTTAAAAGAAAATACCTTATAGGTTTAAAACATGATTTCAATTATTTATAATTAGGTTTTCTGGAGAAAAACAAGTCTTATAAAAAAGACGACTCATTAGAAATATATTTATGTATTAGCTAATGAATATACAAAAGCGAAGCTTGAGTGTTTTTCAGGGAATTGCTTTAAAAACATTATTTCGCTGTGTAAAACCTGGTTCCACTGTCTTATTTTAAATGCGAATATTAATGAATCATTAAAATCATAAGAAATACATTATTAAATTCTACAGAAGCTTTAAGTATAAAAATATTTAAAATTCAGACTTAAACTTGACAAATATGATCATATAAAAAACCTAATTTCAACGCAAGATCTTAAAAATAATTTTCCAAAAAAAAAAAACCAAATTAAGAGATATTTTCTTTAATAATAGACACAGAATCATCTCTAGTTTTGATATAGTTCTGGTTGTGTTTGTGCAATCATAGAGCACTTATAATAAATGTAATAAATTACTTTATTTATAGCTAATACAGCCTTTCAGTCCCCTCTATCTTATATAATATTATTTGTAGCACGTGTCATTGATATACTTATGTTTTTTTTCAGACTTCCAAAATGCTGCGTTATCTAGTGGTTGCCCTGGCTCTGTGTGCCACAATCTGTTCTGCAGCTCAGGCGGTATGGATATATTACCCTTAGAATATAAATAATTTATTAGTTAATTAATTTAATTATTTTTCTAACAGCGCAATAATGCCATCCAGGCCATAGCCTATCTGACCGGGCCCGTGCAGGCTGATAATAGCCAGGTCAAGGGCAATGTGACCTTCACCCAGAATGATTGCGGCCAGAATGTCCATGTGCGCATCCAATTGGAGGGCGTGAAGGAGGGCAAGCACGGCTTCCACATCCATGAGAAGGGAGATCTGAGCAATGGATGCACTAGCATGGGTGCTCACTACAATCCCGATAAGGTCAGCTATTACCTTAGCTCTTAATTGATTTTGTAATTAATTGTTGTTACCTTCTCAGGTCGATCATGGCGGTCCCGATCACGAGGTCCGTCACGTTGGTGACTTGGGCAATCTGGAGGTCAACTCCACGGGCATCATTGACATCACCTACACGGATACAGTGATCTCTCTGACAGGCAAGCGAACGGTCATTGGTCGGGGCTGTGTTCTCCACGAACTGGAGGATGACCTGGGCCTGGGTAACCACACGGATTCCAAGAAGACGGGCAACGCTGGCGGCCGCATTGGTGAGATATTTAATTACAAATCTGTTGTGTTTATAACTAATTATTTTCATTTATTTCCTTACAGCCTGCGGTGTTATTGGTGTCAAGTAAATATCGCTTCCAGCCGAGACAGACAAACTCGAATGCTGCTCGAATATTTTATGTGTAGTTTATGTGTAACTTTCAGGCCCCAAAAAAAAATAACTAATTAAGTGTTTTCCCAGTTGACAGAAAACCACCCACAACAGAAACCACCCATAATCACAATCACTCACAAGACTTACACACTCTTGCTTGGCTAACACACACACACACACGTTTTCCTCAATTAACTGACTCACCTGCTCGACTTTTCCTGCCTTTTCCATTTTCCCTCCTGGCCTGTGTTTGTGTGTAATAAAACCGACAAAAATTAACCGAAATCTAAGCTAAACATTAGCCTGTACTTGCTGTTCGTATTTCCATTCGTGGCCTAAACAAACTTGACCAACCACGGGGTTGGTTGAGAGTGACAAAGGGTTTTCCCAACCCCAAAACTAACATCATTAGCTTTAATGGCGAGCGATGGCTGGGAGATTGGAATAACCAGAACGAGGATAGAGTTCGAGAGTTCCCGAGTTCAATCATCTGAGTGTTTGGATTATGTTTTTCCAGTTACCCGCCAGAATCTGAGTCTGCATCTGCACCACCACGCCACCATCAAGCACCACTGTTTTATGTGCCCCATGAGGAGCCACAAGATCATGTTGTCTATCCACTCCAGCGCTATCCACCGTATCCACTCGCATACCCATATCCGCACCCATACCCATACCCATATCCGTATCCGTATCCGCTGTATCTGTGAGAGATCTAAAGAGAGAGAGAATACATCACACCTGTTCGTCTGGTTCACCTCTAATTGCAGCTCGGAGGATCTGGAGGAATGGCCATGTCGCGATGGTGGCGCCGGCGCCCTGCGCAGCTCCCTCTCCATCCTGACCATCATCGTAGCCATCTTCTTGGCGCGCAACTAACCCAGCATCCCGGACTTGGACTGAGCATGTGTGGCATGTGGCATCGATGGTCATCTGCATAAGCACTTACACCCCAAAACTCACACACACTTACTCCACACACACCCCACATGTAATTAGTCACCCAAAGCGAACACAATTAATTATAATACTCCAGGAACAACCACAACTTTAACATTATCCACCCAAAATAACAACCACTGAGCAAATTAACTAAGCTACACTTGTATTATGTTTGAAGAACAATTGATAATAAAGTTTGTTACTTGTACTTTCGCTGTGTTTTTCTGTACGTGCAGAGATAGTAATAGAATTGGCAGAGATTGTCAAATTGAAATGTGTCTAGATAAGGCTTACTTATAATTTATAACCAGATTAGACAAAGCTATACTTGTATACTTGAAGTTTCGATTTCGATGGGGCATAACGATATTCATTGAGAAGTATGCTTTAGTTGCTGAATTTCTTGTGAAAAATTACGTTTCTTTACAATATGTTTAATATTTCTATTCAGAAAGTCAAAGACTGGAATCTTAGTTAATCCATTCCAGGAGAAACTGATCCCAAAGTCATTGTATCTCACAACAGCCATGGCCTTCTACAGACAGCAAGTACTCACGCGCAACCTCACGGAATGCTGCACCGTGATACATGCAGAAACTCCAAAACATCTTTGACAGAACCAAAAAATGTATAAATTGTTCAATTAATAAAATCCTATAACACATTTTTTAATAAAATATAAAGAATCTTTTAAAAACGAATTACAAAATGCATCTAATTCTTAATCCATTAAAAAAGCTTTCCAATTTAAAAGAAAATTACATTCTCATAAAAATATTAATTGGAATATCCTACTCCCATATAAATATTTAAACAAAACCAATAAATGAGCAATATCTCTACCAAATATCTCCTATCCTTACCATTTGAATTACTTATGAACCCCTTAATGCTATATAAACCAAATACTTATTCACCCAATATTTATTCTAAACAAAGAGAAATAAATAAGACTAAATAGGTTATCAGTTTTGGTTAACAAATTTAGTTATCAAGAAAACTATAATTAGAACCTAGCACAGGCCCAATTCAATAGAAATCCCTCATAACAAAGAAATAATAATGACGCAAGGGCTTTTACACTTAACCTTTCCCACTCTTTTATTCAAGTAATTGGGCCATATAACTTTTCTTTGCCTTTAATGGCTGAATACTACCATGAAGCCACAATTTTCTTTAAATTGCGGAAGCCTTCAGGCCGAATGTTTGCCCTCCAATCATTCAAAGAACTGCACTTTCTAGCGATTCCCCTCCACTAATGGTCAAGCAACAGTCTTTGGGTTAGAGATTTCTGTGTCCAGATAGGGTCTACGCCCTGTGGGGGACTTCAGGCAATAATTCCGGACACGCGACATTAACATCATCAGCACAGTCCCAAGACTGTGGCATAGTTTCAGGCGTCTTTAATTATTTCGCACAAATAGTAACGCCGCCAAATTTTGGATTCCCAGAGAAAGAGAAAGGGACAGAGAGTGAGAGCGTTTACAACTTTCTTCGCACGAAAGCACGCAATTAATTTCGCCTTGGGCCCGGTCGCGTTCCAGGTGCCAAGTGCCCAACTTTAAAGGGAAATACCCGTACCAGACGTGGGCGGCCCATGCCAAGTTTTTATGGTAATAAGTGCAATGACCCACCAGGTAAAAGCAAAAGCAAAGGTGAGCTAAGCTCCGGGGCGACCTCCTTTCCGCTGGTCAAAAGTTCTTTGGTATCGAATGTTGAATCAACGAAATGGGTTGCCTGCGGAGTGTTCCCATTCCTCTTTCGATTCCCGCCTGGCCTGAATTCGTAGCGGGCCTCCTCCAAGACTTTCACTCACTTTTACTTTTTTTTTTCTCGTACCCCCCAGCCCATAATCCCGGGGTGCGTTGCCACCGCCAACCGGGAATGCGGTGGCCACAACAGAACCCGGACAGGAAGGCCTTCTAAAGCCCGGCCGGACCGCAGCTCCGGTCAGTTTGTGGTTTAACTTCAGTCCGTTCGGTCAGTCGCATCGGGGCGATCTCTCTGGCTTTATCTACCAGAAAAGGCAGTTCTAATTTTGGATTAAACTCAAATTAAATTTAAAGTTTAAATTGAGCTCAAAAGTGACCTCTCGGTTGAGTGAAAATCAAAATGCGTAATTGCGGGCCAAGTTTAATAAAATATGTATTATTTGCCTTTAATGTTTTGTTTGCGGTAAGTGATCAAAATATAAGTGAAAGTATTATTAAATGTGAAATGTAAAAAAAAACGGAACTCTATAAAGAAATTAAGATGCTGAAACAGGAGACTTTCTTTAAAAAAAAGCTGTTAAAATAACTAAACAATTTCATTAATTAAACCCTAAAAGTTTTTTCCTCTTTCTAAAGATTTTATTTATTTTCTTAACTAAAACAAAAGTCAGAATATTTTCACTCTAACGTTAGTGTTGTTTACAAAAAAACATATATTTATTTATTTAAATAAAAAAGTTTCTAGGCTGCTTGCTTCCAGAACAACCATAGTCAAAGCACGTTTTTAGGTGCCGCATTTCGTGAGGTTGAGTTTAAGTATCTAGGCCATCGTCTAGATGTCTTTAGTCGGACATATCTGTAAATTTTTGTATAAAATTGACAAATTAGATTCCAGAGGAATGCTTTTTAAAGTTGTAAGAAACTGGAAATTTCCTAAAATTCCTACAAATTTTTGTTTGACAGCGAATTTGGTTTTGTTTTCTACTAAAAATACTAATATTAATATAAACTATTTTCTAATACAATTATAATAATAAAACAAAGTGTTCTCGGAACCTTCCCCTATAATAAAGTTATTTAATAAACTTGTTTAAAACTAGGAATTCCCTAGACTAAAGCTGCCTCATTCATTGACAATCCAAGCAGCTCTTCCATCGTAATTTAATTTTCCCAGCAATTGCGATTTAATTCGCCATAATTACCGTCACTTGGAGGCACTGCAATTACGTTTATGCATCGAGTCTTGTTACGGTCTCATTTAGATGATTATCGGTTGGAAAAATGGCATTTTCATTCGCCAGCAAGTGCAAGCGATTGGCTTATAACGACATGGAAGTGATGTATGCGTGCTCCAAGGGACATGGACATTGGGTGTCCTTCGCATTGACCAACAACTGAGCAAACACGGCCAACGCCAACCGACTGTCAATGACGACGTGGACTTGAACATGGAAATGCCATTGCCAGTGACTGAGTAGTCGTGGGTGATTTTTATCGCACAATTAGAATTGGGAATGTAAATAGTAAATACATTTCGAATTAGGACTTGATTGGAAGCCATTAGGCAAATTGCTTTACGGATATATTAAAGGTCGATTCGATTAATCAGACGGATCAATTTTCTTTCTAGATCTCCGGCCTGGGTATCCTTATAGCCGGTGCTGTTGTCCTGGCCGATGTGAATGAGTTCAATCATTTTGTGGAGGGACGAGTTTTAGCTCCACCGATTGTCCTGATTGTCACGGGACTGATCATATTCCTGATCGCTTCGTTGGGTTGTTTTGGTGCCATCAAGGAGTCGCCAACGCTACTTTTAACGGTGAGATTTAGGGAAAACTTGAACAAGTAATACTGATACAAATTATAATATATTTTCATGGAATTTATCGATCGCTTAAATCGTCTTTCGAATTTGTGGGAGCCTAATTTGAAGCTGCCATAATGTTTGACTTTAAAAACACTCGATTAAAGCGGAATATATTTATTTTATTATGATATTTGTATATTATTTTATTTCTTAGAACAGTAAAAAAATATAAATATTGCAGTAACATTCCATAAACATCGCTAGCTACATGAAATCACTTAAAAACAGCACCCCAAAGTATGCTTCAACATCTTACACCCATCAGGGTTTTGTTGCATATTTTTTGGCATCTTTTAAATAGATTTAATATCGTTTTAAATTGATTTAAAACACACTATCATTCCTTTAGAACTTCTAATTATATTTTCTCCCTCCCAAAATATTAAAACAACCTTATCCCATATCTCCTCCTTCGATTTCCTTACCAGTTCGCTGTCCTTCTGGCCGTCATCTTCATCGTTGAACTGGCCGTGGGCATTGCGGCCAGTGTTTTCAAGAAGGACCTCGAGATGATGGTCAAGAACTCCCTTCAGGAGTCCATCAAGCGTTCGAACAGCGAGGACACCATGGCCTGGGACAACATCCAGCAGAAGTTGATGTGCTGCGGCGTCGACTCTCCAGCGGATTGGAGGACACTGAGCGCTAATAAAACCCTACCAGCCAGCTGTTGTCAGCAGCAGTTCATCGACACCACTGTGGGACACTGCCTCGATTCACCGGCCCTGGGCAGGGATAAGTTCTTCCAGGATGGGTGTGTGGGCAAGCTGAAGGCTCGGATCGAGAAGAATGCCACCATTCTGATTGGCGTGGGCATCGGCATCGCCTTCATTCAGATCCTGGGCATCGTGCTGGCCTGCTACCTGGCCAGCTCCATACGCC
Organism: Drosophila trapezifrons; assembly: GCA_018874455.1. Lineage (NCBI taxonomy): Eukaryota > Metazoa > Arthropoda > Insecta > Diptera > Drosophilidae > Drosophila > Drosophila trapezifrons. Next base: position 7,497 of record JAEIIF010057021.1, on the reverse strand, counting down.
AGGAGAGGGCCAAGTAGAGGCCGTTTGAGGAGTTTAAAGGAGTTTCCCTTTACTTCTTTTTAAATAAACGTAGTTGCCATTATTTAACGATTAAATATTGCTCATTTTCCGCAACACTCAAGCAAATTTAAAATGGAACGAGAAGTATACGAAAGAAGCGCAACAATCTCATACCGAATATTATTTAATGTAATTTCTTTACCATCATTTCTCATGTCTTATTATCTCTTGATCTTCCCAGAATGTCTATGCAAAATAATTTATATTTCTCTCTAGTTGATAAAAATTAATCATCATTAACTCTACAAAATGTCTTTAAATTATATTTTCTTTCCATTTTTCTAAACATTTAACGTTTTTTTTTTTTTTGAATATTTCTTAAGAAAGTAGAGTGATTTATAGAGGTTTTCAGGTATCGAAAATACTAAAAAATTAATTTATATATTTCATTCATAAATAGTTTAAATCTTTTTTGAGTATATTTATGATAAATATTTAAATAAATAAACTGTAGAAACTTTTCATATATTTAAGTTTTAGATTTCAATTATACTTCAATCTATTTCATGAACTTTCTTGTTTAAAAACCGAAAATAGGTTTCCTAATTTAAGTAATAAATATTAACTAACTTTCTAATTTATCTTTCTACCCAAATATATAAAAGAAATGTTGCTTTTTATTATTGAACAAATATTTACCCATTTTAGGTAACCATTGTTGTATTCCCTAAATAATAAATATTACTTTGTAACCTGTTAAAAACATAAGAATTAATAACCACAACTCCAGCGTTTAGGTGTCTTCTAGTACTCTTTATTGTTAAGGATCTACGGGGGGGATTGCTTTTGCGATTGTTGGCCAGGCTCAGCGTCCACTTAAGCTTGAGGAGTCCCGGATTTGGTGGAGTCTACGGACTACGGATTACGGGTACCATCTAGAACTACTGAGTGGACGCCGATCAATGGTGTCTTCAGCGGGGTGCGACTGCGGTTTAACGAGTGCTCGACTACTGCTATGTCCCCTAGAGGCAAATGCAATTTAATGGTCGGGTTTCCAATGGAACTAGGAGCTGGGAGCTGGAACACTGCTCCCCCAGTCCCTCTTCCTCTATTTGCTCTGGAGCAGAGCCTCCGAGAGACGTTCGATGGCCGTGACTGGTGCCTTGCGGCTCTCCTTCTCGCCGCTTTCGAGGATTGCCGCTGCAGCAGCTGCTTCGGCGGCTTCGGCCTCCTCCAGGACACGGGCCTCCTCCTGTTCCCGCTGCTTCTGGTAGTGCCGGAACTCTGTGGGCGTGAGCATGCCCCTCAGCACGGTTTCATAGCTCACACTGACGCCCTTGGCCCCCATCTTCTGATGGAGCTTCCAGCACTCGCGCTCCTTCAGGCTGCGCACATACGCCGGATAGTTGTGGTCCGGCTGCGACGGTTGCTCCTCGCAATTGGCCGCATTATTGTTGTTCTCCTTCTTGGCCTCATCCGGGGGCGTCAGGGGTATCTCGTCTGATGCTTCCTTCTTCAGCGGCTGATCCATCTTGCCCTGAGCGACGTCGGTTAGGAAAATGGAAACGGGCGGCGCTGTGGGCGGCCGGTTGGCTCGGATGCGGGCGGCCAGAGGTGCTATCGAGCCGCGTCGGATCATGTGCGAGTACTCCTTGGAGGCCAGTTGGAAGGTGGGCGGATAGCTGTCTTGAAACGAGACTGCCAGAAAGCTTTAGTTGGGTTTTGGGTAAGGATAAGAGTGCCAGCGAGAGCGAAGTGAACTTAGGAATTAATGATCTATGGAAGCATGCTTTATCCTTGCTCTTTCAGTCAGTTCCTTCCTCGAAGGAACCATTTCCTGAGACTTACCCGATTTGCCCGTCTTCCTCAAGAGCGGCGCCCTTCGCTGCGAGACTCCTGGCTGCTGTTTCTCCGCCCCGCCAGCTGGCGGCGATGTGACCACCGAGGAACAGTTGTCCTCCCGCTCCGAATCACTGCCCTCGGAACTCAGCAGGGAGACCAAAGTAATGATATCCGGGGCCACAACGCTGCGGGCTCGATTTAGAGCCTTCTTGGAGGAACCAGGTGCTCCTCCAACGCCGCCGCCACTGCCCGAGGAGGATGAATCGCCGCCGCCGCCGCCAAGGACATCGATTGGTGCTCCCGCGGTAGACGGGGTCCTGGTGAAGATCTTGCGACGTCGCAGCTTCTGCTGACTCCTCTTGCTGGCGGCAATGACACCCTTGCTGCTCTCGTCCAGTCCACGGACCGGAGCGGACATAGCACGCACCAAGGGCGGACGCCGCTGGACGGTCAAGGCAGGCGAGATGCTTAGGGGGACCTCTGCAGGGATCTCCGACTGCCTCAGGCTGGGCGTGTGATGCTCCTGCTCCTGGTCCGGTTCCTGCTCGATATCCTGCTCCCGCTCGTTGGTGGCCCGAATCGTCTGGGACAGGACTATGTTTAGATTTATGCGATTCTTGTCCGCCTTGGCGCTGCTGCAAAGGGAAAGTAAGAACGGGAAATGGAAATCGAATTCCGCGGGAAATGGGAAATGAAAATGGAAAGTTTCGAGTGACCTACTCGCGTCGCCAGCCTTCTAAATTTAAATCAAATTATTTGGCATTAGTTGCGGGCTGGGCCTGGCAATTTATGCTGTTCCCGATTCCGGCGCGAATCATGCAAGGCACCAGAAATAGAAATTAACTTTGCGATGAAAAAGGAAACCATGTCAATTACGTTTACAATTGGCGCCCCGAAAAGCGGAAAAGCGGAAAGCGGACCCCGACGAAAGTGAGTCTACGATTGCTAGGAGGGGTCATTGAACCTTATAGGTACTATTTCCCAGATATCAGGTGCCACCTACACGTCCCCCTCCCACCCAAGTTTTCCGCTTAGCTATCTTGTCAGCGGGCAATGATCGACTTAAGTGTGCCGCCAGGTGGGTGAGCTCCTGCTCCTCTAGCTCCTCCCCTTGCGAGCATGTCTAGCGTGTGTTATGCACTGGAAACATAAAACTTTGACGTTTGATTTCGGCGTGAAGCATGCAAATTGCACTCCCACCTGACACACACAGCACACACAGAGAACTTGACGCCATGCCCCCCACCCGCTTCGAAAGTGTCACTTTCGCCATATTTATATGGATGATATCAGGACAGACATTACAACTGGATACCGTTTATTACGTATACGCACTGTTCGCTTGGCACCAAGGTCAAACAAAAAGGGGCTTGGGTTTCCATAGGTGCGACAATTTATTCGAACTATATTTGGGCTATTTCAATTCCACCAATTTGTGGTGGCTCTAAGCTTATGTGGAGTCTTGGTCCCTTAAGAGATACCACTTCCATTCCAATAGGGTTTCAAGGTAATTCTAATAGGTTTTGGAGTTCCCCTGACTGAAGCCTATAAAAGGTTTGTGTCAATATACTGAACATTGGTTTTTTATTTGGCATAAGAACATGAAGGGGAATTAATTTGTTCCTGCTCGTATTCGTATACCTGGAGTATATATTTTTTCCATACAAAATATTTATATATTACTATATTATATATATTTATATCAAGTAGCCTTATGCGATCGTTTTTCTAAAGTTTGAGTACAATTGGCTCAAAAACATGAGAGATATCAGGCAACAAAGTTGAAACCTTATATCTATCTCGCTTGCACTTGCCTCAGATATTTAGTAGAGTCACAAACCTTGAGTCGAAACTCGATTCCTGGCAAGGGATTCATTAAATTGGCTTAAAATATCCTTATTGTAAAATCCTTTTCAAGTCACATTCCTAATCTCTTCCCTTAACTGTAATTTTAGAACTACTCACATCTTTGCCTCTGCTTGCTCAGCTTGTGTATTCCTCTCCGGTTCCTGGTCCTTTAACAGCGATGAAGATGATGACCAGGCCACCAGGCTCTTATCCCTCAGCCTCAATCCCTGCACCTGTGAGGCTGTAATCCGCGGAGCAATTCTTGTCGTGGCCTCCTCAACGGCCAGAGATGTCGTCCTGCTACCCGGATACAGCTTCTGGCGTATATTCTCTATGGATCTGCCCACGGAGAGGCCGCGCGAGAGATAGCCCCTCTGCTGGGCCGAGAACCTGGCCGTTGGCTCGATAAAGGAGTGCTGTTTCCGCACAGACAACGGCAGTTGGTAGCGGCCGCCAGGAGTCGAGGAGGAGGAGCTGGTGGACGATGGAGCGTTCGTCGTCTGGTGGCGACGACGGCTAGCCACAGACAGCGACATGGTGACAGCCAGGTTAGCCTTGATAACCTTGATTAGCAACGGTGACGATGAGTGGTTGCGGCTGGAGTGGGTTTCGGAGTGGGTTCCGGAGTGGGAGTGCAGGTGTAGAGGTGAGTTTGGTTAGCTTCACCAACTCCAAGGCGGCGGCGGTGGTGGCTTACGTTTCAATTGCCAATCAATGTGGCACATCGACTGCAAATCAATTACGAAGTCATTAAGCCAGCGGCAATAACTTTGTCAACAAAAAAGGAAGGCAGACGGCGGCGGAACTGAAACGAAAGCCGAGCAAATCGCGTAGAAACCGGCTGAAGTCACGAAAGCGAAAGGAATAGGGATCCAGATCGAGATCGCGATGAGGTGCCTTCCACGTCCGCGTCGTCCACTTGGCTCGAATGCCCTGCACCGACTGCGTTTTTTTGTGAATGAAGAAGGAGCTTCGTTTATGTTGCCAACAAACAATCAACAAAATCGCAACGTTGGCAAGGAGTCCGAAGTCCGCCTGTTATGCTCGCTCTCTCTACGGCTCTAAGGCTCTACGGCTCTACGGCTCTACGGCTCCGTTGTTTGTTCCATTTCCTGCTCACACCCGCACGTCAGACAACCAGCCGAACCACCACCCGCCAAGGGACACTGAAAAAAAAATTGTATGATATAATTTTGATTATCTTTTATAATAATGTTGTGCTTTTACTTATTTTTATCTTCTCAACATGAGGGTAATATGAGCTAAGATGAAATCCTTTTTTTCAAGATACAACTTATCGCTTAATATTAGTTTCTTATCGATTTATCGTCTTATCGATTTTGTTATCAAAGCACAAACTTTATTAAAACTGACAGAATTATCACTGAATAATACTAAACAATATTATTTGTTTACAATGTCAGACAATTTAAATGGTTTGAATAATAAAGCATTAACATCTTTTAGATTTTTCTTGATATGTGTAATGTGTGAAATATATCGAAATTATCGATTTATGTTAGATCCATCTATCTAAGAACTATCTATTAAATATTATATATTTTATGTTTTAGACAATAAACGATGTACTTAGTAAATTATACTGATTATGGCACTGATGAAGACACTACTAATCAGAGAAAAAGCTGTATTTCCAAGCCACACAGAATTTAGAGATCCCTTTGAATATTTCGAACAGGTAGCCCAATTGAATCCAAATTTTTCTGAGTGCACCAACCGACCCACCTATCCACCCCCTCTATTTCGCCAGCCCCTTCCGGAGACACGTGCAATTTCGCTGGGGTCTGGCAAGTTTTCGACTGCGACTCAATGAACCCGCACGAACTTTTGTTTTCATTTACGAACCACACCAGCCCACCCACTTTACGCCTCATAATCGAAAGGATTACAGCATTTTTTGCTGCTTTTTTTTTTGCTTTTTGGCAATATGCAAATCCGACCGTGAATGAATGAATGTCTGTAACCCTTTGAGTTTGCCAAAAAAAAATGGAAGAAAGCGGCGGTTAGAGGAGAAATGCGTACAAGTCGCTCAATGTCAGCAAATTTTGTTAGATGCAAATTCAGTTGTCACTATGTGTGTATCTCTCGCTCCCAGATGGATGTGAAAAACTTTCACATTTGTGACAATTTCAAATTCATCAAAGACATGCAAAGTTCGGCGGTGGAAAAGTTCCGTGCGCGGTAGCAATCAAAGAAAAGTAACGAACGGAGCGGGGGGGCAAACACAAACACAGAAAAATGGCATAAAATCCCAAAAAAAAAAAAAGGAAAAGTAAAACCAAATCAAGCCCCAGCCAAGGTCACAGCCCAAACATATGTATGAATGCCTCCCTGTTAGTCAAAGTATTTATACGAATGTATATGCCTTTGTGATTGCCAATAAAATGTACTTAAAACAAAACGGAAAGAAAGGCCAATCGCTGCTGGATAGGCATTAATCATTTCCAGTCAATATTTATGGCTTGACTTTGACGACGCGCTTTGCACCGATCGGACAGGAATCGCGGCGAAGTTTGCCCCACAGCTCCTCCTTGGGCTCCTTGTGCAATTGCGAAATTCGAAATCAATTCAATTACAATGCAAATGCCGTAAATAAGTGGCGCCGGGTAAATGCATATTAGATATAGTAGAGTCGGCCGTAACCAAATACCGAGCGGTACGAACAGGGCAACATGTCAGAGCAAAACTTATTTTAATTACGAAAAGCGTGGTAAACAGAATTTCGGTGACTGTGACTGGAACGGATCTAAATGGGATTTGGACTTTTTGATTCGGGATAAATAATTTCAAATAGGCTTGATTGGTTTTATAGTTGGTCTAATCTTTTTGTTTATTCGATCTCATCATTTAAATAGGCTTATTTAAGGCAGGGCTTATTTACTGCAAACTTCCTTAAACTTTGACAAAACGAAGCAGCGAAATTTGAAACATAACCGCCAAGTTGAGATAACAACAACCATATTTTCTAATCGCTTAACTGATTTATATCTTCTGTCATCACTTGAAAATTTATATATTTTCCAGATTAAACATTTTTTTAACCATACATGTTAAATTTAATGTTAGCATTTATGTTTTCCTTGTATTTACTTGTTATATTTTATGTTTGAATTTATTTTCTAAGGTAATTTTTTAAAATAATTTTTTATATTTTTACCTTTAGAATCTTGCATTATATGGATTACATTTTTGTTATCTTAATATTTTCCTTATATTTATTGGATTATCTTTAAATAAATTTGGCTATTTTTAACTATTTTCTTTTAGCTACTGTTTGTATCCGATAGTTGACGACTGACAGCACGAAACGTCAGATTTTCATAGGCTCTTATCGATAGTTACGATAGTTACGAATTTTTCTTACGTCGTAAATCTTCACGTTGTAGATCGTTACGTTTTTGTTCAGAGCTGTGTAACTGAGCGTTTGCCCTCACAAATCAAAGTCTATTAGTTAGGGTTTCTTATTCACCCAGCTTCTGCGTCGTGATTAATGTTGAATCTTATAGGTACTTTTATAAAAGCTTATATTGTGAAAAATAATATATTCCTTTTGTATCGGCCTATACAACAATACAACGAATTGGCTTTTTAGTTTTCATGCATATTCCTAACGTCGTGAGATTAAGTTTTAAAATAATTTACAATACACTTAATACAAATTACTAATTTGTCTTCCTTTTTTATACTTTTTTACTTTATTCGCCAATTTGTTAAAGTGCGGAATAGATGGGGTGTTCCCTATACGTCTAACTGGCTAATTGACTGAATTTATCGAATGAAGAAATC
>JAEIIF010057015.1:0-10767 GCA_018874455.1 Drosophila trapezifrons | reverse complement strand
CGGGTTTGTCAATTATTGAGCAATTAATGTATTAATCACTCATTGAAAGTGCCCTATAGTTGTCTTGCTCGAACTTACGTAAAACCCTATGTTGCTGTCAAGCTTCTAATGAAAACTCCAATTAATGAAGTTTTTAATACAGTGTCATGACACCATTAAGAAAGTTACATATTAAAAAAAGAAGACGTTCACTAAGTAACAATAAATTTTAAATAAATTTACACACAATAAATCCCATTTCTCATTCCCATTGTATTATTTTTGCAATAAGAAAACATGCTAAATATTTAGCAATTATAATCACGAATTGTATGGCCATCAAATTCCCATAGAAAATCTCCAATAAATTCCTAACATTTCCATCTTACTATTCACCTGCAGCAGCCAGGCAATTAGAGAGTTCTATTGGAACATTCCTCGTGCTGCAACTTAATTGTATCCCCAAGCCGAGGCATGATTCCCATTATTTCCCGCAGCAAATTGCTGGCGTCTGTGTCAAAGTCAATTATGAAACCAATTTCAGAAATGATGCGCCCGGCTTCTCTGTGTCTCCGGGTCTCCCTGTCTCTGTGTCTTCATGTCTCCATTTCTCTATGACTCTCCCTATATGAGCTCGTAATTGGCCGAATTTCGTGTGGCTAACAATTGTTCGAATTAAACCTGGGGAGAAAGACTTATGAATAATGGAATGGCAATGAATCATGCGACGATCGAATAATAACGACTGAACAATAACGAATTGCATGTTAAATGCTTGGTCATAAATCGTCCAAGACTGAAGCAGCCAGCAGATGCTGCTCTTTTTTCCATTTTCCTCTCCATATGCGTTTAATGAAATTGCTCATACGCCTAGTTGGACATTTATAAAATGCAAGCGGCTAATTGCATTGACATTTGACATCAGCCGTTGAGTTTTAAAAATAGAAATATGTACATCGACTTAATTGAGTCGTGAATGATGAGGAAAAAAAAAACACTAAAGGGTCTATGTCTCCGATTTCCACTTCCATTTTATTCATATTTATTCGATTTTCTATTTCCAAATTATATTTAAACAAGGTTCAATGCCCTTTTTGTCAGCACAGCCAATCCAATCAGATTTTGAGCATTTCTCTCTCTGAATTTAAGCAAATATTTGCTTACAACTTACAGCAAAAGTTGGTAATGTAAATAAGGCCGCCGCCCAAGGCAGACAAATAAAAGTGGTTTTTCTGTATTTCAATTAACATAACATTTTGTGTGTGTGTGTGTCCCAAAGAGAGCAAATAAAACCCATGATTTTGTTCATGTATATGCAAAATCTGAACTTCAACACAACGATTTTTAATACAAAATCCTTGAAAATAATTTTGTTCGTTTTATTTTTCTCGATTATTTTGCATTTATTTTATCAGCCCGCACAAAGAAATGTATGTCATGGCTATTTAACATTGAATTATATATTTAATTAACTTGTTTTTTGCCTGGCTAATAAGAATTTTTTGCGTGACAGGATTTTGGGTTCGTTTTTTCAATGAGTTGCCTGTAATTTGTCAGAAAATAATTGCGAGCTTAGCTTAAACCATTATTATTTCAATTTTAATTGGAGTTTGCTATGTTTGTCTTCCCTGATTTAGTATTTGTATTTATTTTTGGATTATAAAATAGGAAAGCACGTTAAATAGGCCTCAATCCACTTGAATTTAAGCTAGTTTCTTAATAAGCTGCGCTTCTATTTTTCTCAAAAGCTAAACTTACAAATTGCTTAAACTTTTTAAGGCCAATTTGTACTACAAACCTGAAATAAATTATTACTACGAACTTTTCTAGAAATTAGCATACAAATTACACAAAACCCATGACAAAGTAACAAGTTTGCAATTAGAATATATAACTTTGAACTACCATTCCGGATTTTATAATAAATCCAATTAAATATCCCTTCATTCAAGTTAAATGAATTTTAAATATCAATAATATCTCCTGAATGTAATGTATCTCTTTGCTTTTGAATGTAAATTGTAAATTCATAACTCGAAACACAAACTTTAACTACAGATAATTGATATTTTCTGCAATACCTGCCAGCAGCTTTTGCCTTTCCATTGCAGGGAAAACTTTATTATCCCCTCTTTTCTGAGTGGCAAACTTTCCAAACTGTCAAATTGCCAGACAGATAAGGAAAACCAGAGGTGGAGGAAAGTGGGAATAGAAAAGGAAAATGGCAAACTCAAACAGAATCCGACACCTGGACAATGTCTGGTCGGATGTCTGCCCAGAAAGATGATGATGATGTTGATGTCGAGTAGATGATGACAGACAACGGAAATGGAAGACAAACTCTCTGACACATTTTGCCCCAGACTGTACCACCCCAGAGGTATTTGTCCAGCAGAAAAAACAAAGTAAAGAGAGACAGATAGTAAATTTATATCAATTTCGAAATGGACTGAGCCGCAAAATCTCTTGACCTGCAATGCAGCTTCCTCTGTCTGGCCATCACTTGCAGTTCTTACTCATTAATTAAGCGCAGAAGCCAGATGAAAACTGACAGATACAAAATCTGAATACAAAAATGTCACTGGAAGAAAAGTGTGACAAAGGGTTTTGTAAAAATTTATTTTATTAAAAGGTTTTAATTGTTGGAAGTGTATTTGTAAGAATATCATAGGAAATTCTAACATTTTGAGGGCCTAAAGGATACATTTCAGAGTTTATTTTATTTGCGGAGTTATCAGAAATAATTTCCAAATCTTAAACATTTATTTTTTGTCATTATATTAAAATTCATTACAATTTCCTAGTGGTTATTCGAGATTGCATATTGTTTTCTTAATATTAGGTAATTTATTTGTCTTTCTCTATATTCTATTACAATTCCCAAGTGGTTATTTGGGATAACACTTAACTTTCGAAATATTAAGCTTTTTATCATTCTTTCCCTCAATTTCATTATAATTACTATTTAATTTATTATTGGTTATTCGGGAATATATTTACCTATTTTAATTTCATTATAATTCCCAAGTGGTTTTTCGGTATTAAAATTTGATTTCTAAATTGAAATTTCATTATAATTCCCAAGTGGTTTTTCGGTATAAAAATTTGATTTCGAAATATCAAGATATTTTTTTGGTTTTTCTTTAAATTTCATTATAATTCCCAAGTGGATTTGCGGGATTAAATACTGTCTCCCAAATAATAATTCATTTTTTGTATAATAATCCACGTTCTTTTTACGAAAAACTTTCTTCACTGCACACTTATATATATTTACTAGCTTTATTTACGTTTAAATTAAACTTTATATTCCCTCATACATATTCAGCCATTAATAAACAAAAGTAAATTGCAATCTTTGTTGAATGAAGTCGAGTTCTTTTACGCGGCACAACTTTATTTTTGTATTTTTTGTGCTGAACTCTGTCGATGGACCGATTAACATAAACATTTTCCTGATTAATGGCCATCGGCAGGCAGCATAGTGTTTTATTTGGTCTTGGGTGCGGTCCATCACTTTGATCGATCATTGTTCGACGGCTCGAGCTCTATGGGACACAAGTATATATAGTATATGGTGGTATTCTATAGTATTCAGCTGACTCTGGGCCAAGTTAGTGCCACTAAGCGAGGTCATTACAGACGTTAGCCCATTAATCATATTATTCGGATCATCAATGGGTCATGGCTTCGATTTGTTGCTGGGTTTCTGTTCAACTTTATTGTTGAAGCTCCCCTTTTTTTCGAGAAGCTGTCAAAGGTAAATGTGTTAAGGTGCTTTCAAAACTTGTTAACTTAAGTTGAAGCTTGGGGCTTAGGCTGAACTTTGGTCGAAGTGAATAGACTTGGAAAATAAAGTTGGATTTGGTGAAGTGGGGATTGGCTTTAACGGGGGATTAATGGATATTAGCAAGCTTTTTCCATGGAGGTGTTAGAGGCAGTCAGTTTTTTACCATTTATTAAGTTTATGATGGCTTTTAAAAATCCTACGCAAATGTCTTATACGATTTTAAAAGCTTTTTCATAATCCAGTAAGTCCCTAAACTTTTTTACCAGCACAAATTATATAAAAAGACAATGTTGCTTATTATTTACCAAATTTGGCTCTTAACTTTACAATAATCCCGTTCAAAACCTCCAGAGATACTCTTGCAACTTCTAAACTAGTGACAAAGCTAAAAAAAAAACCCATTGGGCTATCTTTCAATGTCTCAATCGACCGGCAAATAAATACTTATCAATCATGGCGAAACTCACGTTTTATGCAAACAATTCTTATCTAAAAGACACAGCTAAAACCACATTTCCCATACAAAAAACCTCAAGCTGAAGCAAAGCAAAGAACATCAAGAGATGACTAAGAATGTTGGCTAAAAAACCCACCAATAAAAAAAACAAATTAAAAGTGCCAAATACTTCTCACGTTTGCTGATGAATTTGATAATCATCTACAGTAATCATCAGTAATCATTTTCCAAGCCTGACACCAATTAGCACCTTCGGATTGAAGTGAACCCACGCTAGAGAAAAAAAAGAAGAAAATCTGCCACAAAATTATTGTAAACACGCAGCAACGGAGGCTTACGTAAGACTCCAGATTGTATAAATTACGCCCTCACTTCCCTTCTTTGCAGACAGACCAAAAATGGAAGAATTTTAATCAGCCAAACATTTTGACGCCGCGCAGTTTTGTTTTTTTTTATTGATTAATGGCGTTCGATTAGGGTCTCATAAATTAATAAAAGAAGTGTAGGAAAGAGACAGAACCAAGTCCCAAAATTTTGCCGCAATGCCCCCGTCAATCGAGGCGTCATCAAAAAAACAAAAAAAAAGGTGAACCAGAGAGCGAGAACAATGAAAACTAATTTTGGAAGCCAAAAGCCGAGAGCGTAAAAGAACGCTGCTTAGGGATATATAATACGCAGATTCCAGCAGCAGCAGTCGGCCTATTGAAACCGCCTTTTATGATATATAAATAGCAGAACAGAGAGCGGACACACCCCCACCAGAAAATTATGCACAAAAGCTCGAGACTTCTCTACAACTCAACGTTTTTTCCCCACCTTTATGCCCACTTCATGTGTCAAGTTTCAAGTTCAACATTAACCCTTTATGAACTTAATTAAGCAATAGGGAAGAGGAGCTCTAGAGTACAGAAAAAAAAGATTTTTTTACCAAGTATAATTCTTTCTTTTATAATTAGTCTTAGTTATATAATTTAATTTAAAGTCTTCGGGTGTGCTACGAAATGAAAACGCCTGTCTTAGGATTTTTATTTTATTTCTATTTTGTCACCAATGTGTCTCAGAATTCATACTTGGGAATTTTAGGCGCAATCTTTGCAACAACTTGGCGCTTAGTGATAGAAGATAGGTATATAACCAATCAAACCACAATTAATTTGAATATTATATAAGATATTTTTATAGATATTAACTAAAATCATATTTTTAAGAGCAAGAACATATAAATTATCATTAAGCTCCATATACCCAGTGGGTTAACCCTGATTATTCCTATTTCATTTCGCATATGAGCTCTCTCACCTGACATTGTTACTATTATTATTATTTCTACCGTTTTGACAACTGTGAATTTATGTTTACCTGCCTGTCTGCTCTCCACACTCCACTCCACTCAACGCAAAACCCAACTCTTTTGGAAACCCCATGTATCCCCTCCCCATTTCGGCACTCCAATTTTATAGCTACTGTATATTTTGCGGCTAATGGGCAGTAACTGTAGAACTGACAACCAAATTGGCGTGCAAATTGAAAATAGGAAAACGAAACCAAAAAAATAATAACAACGAATTGAATCGACTTCAATGAAATTTCAAGCGCCGGCATTGTGTAGATTTGAAGGCTTATTATAAACAAGAAAAAAAGAAAGAATAAAAAAGCTATTAGAACAACAGCTTATTGATTTGCACAGCTGGCCAGGGCATTCATTGAAAAAAGGGGAAAAGGTGGGCTAGAAATTTTCCAGAAAAAGGCGACTCGCCAGGGGAAATGAAACGAACGCTTGATGAATTGAAACGAAATTGAAAAATGTTGTTTTATTTTTTTTTTTCGCAGGTGGGAAGAGGTGAAGCACCAAGGGGATCTCGTCAGTTAGTTCGATTTATGCTTTATTGAAGGCAATTTGTTGTTTGCCTCTCTGTGTTATTTTTTATTTTTTGCCAGTTAGTAGTAATTGAACATCGTAAATTGCTATCGCCATTTTTTCCCCTACTCTTTTTTCGTTATTGATTTTACAAATTTAGCAAATCAATTAAGTTTAGCCAAAGTCATGGGAAAGAATACACAAGTCATATGATGACAGTGCCCATATAAGTTGTTATTATATAAATGTTTAACAATTTACACAGCACATCAACGAACACAACAAGTAACAACAAATAGCCCGAATCGACAGTAAATTTCAAACAAAATAATTGCAAAAATATTCAAGGAATGCGGCTAAGGCAAAAGCAGTCAGGCAACAATAACAAAAGGAGAAAAAAACAGAAACAAAGACGTTGACTTCGACACATGCACAGAAAACAAAATGTAAAACCACACTGTGGTTAACCACAAAGTTGTAAATATAAATAACAATGATTTATCCGGATAAAATGTATTTAAAATGGATGAGCTAATCATTTGGCAGATAATCACCCTCAGCATTTTGCGTGTGTCGCAGAATTTGTACTTGGGAATTTTAGGTGCACTCCCTTGAACAATTTTGTTGGGGGGCTCCTTTTTTTTTTCTTTTTTAGTTTGTAAAATAATGAATTAAACCAAGTGTGTAGATACTTTTATTTCTAATGAGTTTTAATACTGTCAATAAATCTTCTTTTAAAGAATAAATAAAACATTAATTTAATTAATGAAAGAAAGTAAGAAAAGTGAAAAAGAAACCGTAAAGAAATAAGATAATTAATGAAAGATAATGACACACCATTAGATATAATAATTTATAAAGATTTCGGTGACAACATTGATTAAACTGTCATATTTTGTATATCAATCAAGATCAAGTCGCAGCCACTAGTCATAATTATCTTCCAAAAAACCTAGGAGGCCTGTCATTGTAAATTAATATTATAATTTTTCACTGTGCATTTACTGGCGAACACCTGTTTATGCCCACATATATATAAGCCGACTTCGAGTTCATATAACTAAAGTGAGTCATCCGTCTGGGGTTTGACACACTGAATTTAGCCCACACTCCATCTCCTATCTGGTTTTCTTCATTTTTTTTTTCCCGAGACACGTGCCCTCAAAGCAGACGCATTAAAAAGCCATTTCAATTCTCCTCTTGAACTTGAAATCTTTAGAGAGAAGAAACTGAAACAGAAACAGACTCAGAAGAAACAAAGACGCAAAGTATTTTAATTGCATCTTTAAATGCCAATATAAACGAAGCTCCCCGAAAACTTTGTTAATTCCGCTAAAAATAGACAATAAGCTCACACTCTTTTTTTTTTTTTTGTTTGCTTTCATCAGCATTTCTTTCTCTCTGCGACTCGTATTAAGTTTGCTTTGATTGATGATGCCAGCCCGATTATGAGTCACTCAACTCGAAATGTATTATAGAGAAATAGAGGGAAATACAGAGATTTCCCCAGTGGTTAAGTGGGTTAAGTCGGCAATTGGTGTCCGCGCGTTATTTGTATTGACATGTCATGGTAATCGGATATAGGGCAAAAATTATTACCACCATGATGACTTGTTGAATGCCATAAAACGAGACTAATAAAGAGACTGTAAATAAAAATACTCAAGAGGTATACAGAGCATAAATCAAACTGTCCTCTTTTATTATGAAAATATAACAAACAAAGATATACGTATTAAAAAAAAAAACAAATAGTAGGAACAAAATATAACTCAAGCAAGAAAGACTATGAAATACCCGGCCTTAAACTCGGATCTTACCAAAACTCTCTGATCGACATCTACTTTACTATTAAACCTCTAAAAATAAAGTAAAAATTAAAAAAAAAAAAAAAAAAAGTTTGAGACTCGACTAACCATTTGGCGTGAGTGCCAGAGCGAGCGAGATGAAGATAGTAGATTGCAACTTAATTATCTTATAACTCTCATGTTTATCATCCGTTTGTACTACCATTTTCTGGCCACGTTTATTAGTTATATTATATGCATAACATTAAATACAAAGTGTAATACAAAATGTTCACAATTTTTCCCTTTTTTAACTCTTTTCCTAACTTTAACAGCTTTTCAATTTAAGAGTTGAACGACATTCCTTTGCAGCTACACCCTTTAGAACCGCACCCTCGGATTTCCTCTCTTGTCACACCTGTGATATGTGTGTGTTTGGTGTTTTTGTGTGTGTCGCCCCCACAAAAGAAGAATTAAAGCTGTTCCCCTGTTTCAGAGTCTGTTCTTTTTTTCTTTGCGAGTATGTGCCCTCTGTCAGCATATTGTATCGCTTTAGGCATCAGATAAAAGCGTTGACAAAACCCGCTCCCTGCTCTTCTCTTACAAAAAAAAAAATAATAAATACTGTCCCCCTTCATTCCACAATCCGCCGCAGAGTCAAGTGCAGTGAACCATTTTGGGGCTCGTCGTCGTCATCGTCGTTGTTGGGCAAACAGAAATGGAAAATGGAAAACGAAAAACGGCGGAACAAAATCACATTTCCGTTCTGCATTGAAGTGTAAAAAAATCGAATTAAAAAAAAATATGGTGGAGAGAGGTAAGCTTCAGTGATAGAAGTGGGAAATACCCAGGAAAGTTTAGCATATGTTTAGCATGTGTTTGAGTTAGTTATCATTAATACATTTTGATTAAACGGGAAATAAAAAAATAGAAGAAATATTATGTATCTTTAAAAATTAATTAAATAATTACGAACTATATAAATAGTATAGTTTTTGCAATACTAAAAAAACTAGATTTCATTTTGAATAATCAAAAAAGTGTACCATAAAACGAACTACTGTTTGATTTTCTATTGTATTATACTGCTCCGATTTTAAGCAGGTTATCCTTTATTTAAATGAGAATCCAACGTTGTTAATTATTTAACTTGAAATGTAAATTCTGTTAAATACACAAGCCGTCAAATTTAATACGCAGACTCCCCCATTTAAAAGTCTGGCTTGCCAGCGCCCTTTGAACTTTCAGGTCATATTTTTAGAACAAGGGAAGGTCGTTAAAGACTTAATGTGTGCCGAGATATGGCCAGAATAAATATTGGCTTATGGTTTTTCCTTAAAATGTATTAAACCTTTCGACTGGCTTCTAAAGGGAAGTGGAAAATCGCATCAAAAAGAAAGAATAATATTTCCAATTCATTTAATTCCCTTTACTCCTTTGAGTTTATTTATTAAGGAAAGCATATTTAGCAGACATTCCCCCCATTTAGAATTTCTTAACAAACTTACCGCACTGCCCCCCATTGAGGACGAGTCCATCCTTGAGAGCCTGATGCTGCTGATGATGCTGCTGCTGCTGCTGCTGGGCGTTGCTGCTGCTGTGCAAAATATCCGACAGCGACAAGGACGAGGCTATGAGCTGACGCTTCTCCTCGAAGTTCAGGTAATCCATGGAGTTGCTCCGCTGCGGGGTCACTGTGATGGTCACCGACTTTTGCATTTTGGCCACCACACAGAGCTGCTGTTCCAGCTCCGATGACTGGGCTTGGCCGTGGGCATTGGGGGAATCCGGTGGCGTGGCCGATTGGGCAGAGGGATGATCGATGCCGTCGGTGAGATCGGGAGGTGGAAGTTGCTGCTGCTGCTGCTGGTGTTGCAGGTGTTGCTGCATCTGGTGCTGCAGTTGCTGTTGCTGCTGCTGCTGGTAGCTGTGGTTGAGCTGATGCTGCCCGTAGTAACTGAAGGCCGACTGGGCCGTGGCCGCGGAATACGAGGGTGGACCCAGTGGCGAGTGTGGCGGCGCATGGGCCACCCTACTGGCAGCCGCTGGTGACAGCTGGTAGCCAGATCCACCTCCTACTCCGACGCCTCCTCCTACTGGCGAGTTCTGACCGCCATCGTGACCATTGATGGCTGCCACCAAGGTGGCCAAATTATTCCGACTGGTGTTCCCAATGTTGCCCCTCTGGGTGAGCTGTGCCTGGGCCTGGAACTTGTGCTGCTGCTGCAGTTGTTGCAGCAACTGTTGCTGCTGCTGCTGGTAGGCCATCGGTGGATGTTGCAGTTGCTGAGGCACAGTGATGTTGCTGCTGCTGTTGCTACTGTTGCTGTTGTTGCTGTTGCTGCTGGCCGTCGACTGTTGGCTCTGCAACTTGTTGCTCCTCAGCGACATGTTGTCTCCGTCACTCACTCCCTCATTGTCACTTGACAAACAACTAATTGGCGGTTAACACGCCCGTGTGCGTGGGGTTTTCCTTTTTTCTCCTCTTTTTTTACCTTTTTTTCTTTGCTTTTTTTCCTTGTTTCGCACTTCACTTTTCTTGTGTCACTTTTTCAAGGGTTTCACTTTTGTTTCGGTGGCTTAATTGCTGCAATTAAAACAGGTGTTGGGTTTAGCGGGCATGTTGCATGTTGCATGTTGCTGGGAAGTATTCCGACCAAGCAGGCAACGCAGGTGGCAAATTAATATCATAGTTAGCACTTTTTTGTCACTTTCTAGATCTTACACGATTTATTGTTTGTGTTTTAATTTTAGGATTTCCTGTTTAGGATTCCCAAGGAAAACCCGGTTGGTTACAGCTCTCTTTTCAGCTTTTGGCTTATTTATATATTTCCTCATTTCTCATTAGACAAAACGGTCTCACAAAAGTCTTAGAAGCCAATTGGTGCCTAAAGTT
>JAEIIF010057011.1:0-19974 GCA_018874455.1 Drosophila trapezifrons | reverse complement strand
AGCCTCTAATGAAAACTCTAATTAATGAAAACTTGTGTCCTGTGTCATAAGGCCATTACTAGAGGAGACAACAAGTCATTATTAGTAAATCCAAAGAACACAAGGAACCCTTCAGCATTCCAATAAGTAGATTAGTTCTTTATAGTCTTATTATATTGTATATAATATATATTGGAACATATATGTATATTATATACAATAACTTCCCCCATTTTTACCAATTCAATCCTTTATTTTTCTCAGTAGATAAATACTCCCTGGCTGGACGATAACAGCGTTAATTTAATTGAATGCAAATTTGAAGACAAAGTTGCTAAGCACTAATTATCGCTCAAGTGGTAGATATTCTGTGGATAACAAAATCCAAGTTGCAATTAATTAAGCCTTGCATAAGGTGACCTTAAGAAACTGATTGAAATGGCCATTGAAGCCACTCAGGCATCAAATTGATTTGGAAATTGGGTGGAAATCTGCTTAGAGCCTTTTGCATATTCAAACTGCATATGCATAGATTATATTTTGTTTCGTTTGGGGGACAGGGATTGGGACCCTTTCCAGCGAAAAATTGATTTGTAAATCAATGAGTTTTCGTATCTCTTCTGGCATCAAATCGATTCAATTGCGTCTGCTAATTTAATTATAATTTATGCTGAGTTTCGAACAGCTGCTTAAGCCATAAGACTTTCCATTTGGTATTTGTTTTCTTAATAACACTGTAACAAAACACAGAAATTTTTGTTTTATTCTGAGGTTTTTCTATTAACTTGAAGCCTTGATAATTATGAATTAATAATGTTAGACTTGAATAACATTAAACTACATAATAAATTGTCATAAAAAGGATAGTTTTGTGAATAAAAGATATGTATATATATATATGTATTTATGTAAACAATACAATGTAAATAATGCTATAATACCTGCAGGAAAAATATTAACTCCTAAACCTAATCGGTAAATGTCTTGTTTTACTTTATTTTAAATAAAAATAAAAATATTAAATCTCATAAAGTATTCACATTAATAACAAAGATAACGTCCTTAAAATATCTTAGAAAATAGGTTCCCCAATATATTTAGCACAGTGTCTCATGTAGCAAAGTGGAGGCATGGCTTCCATTCAAACAGATTGATGTTGCTGGGGCCTCGGCCGATTGCAGACTGTAATTTGCATTGAACATTAATTAATTGCATATTATGGACATGCATAATGGCAACTAATACGACAAAACCAATAATCAACACAACAATGGGTAAATACAAAGGACCTCAGCTCTATCCTGTCCTGTCGTCGTCGTGCTTGAAGGGCATGGCTGGGGCAGGGATTAGATATGCATCGAGTGGATTCTGGCAAATGTGATTCAGCTGTCTTCGTGTGTATTTGCCAAACAGGACACTTTGAGGACCCAATCACAGTTCCACTTCAAAAACTAATGCAAATTAAGCAGCAGCAGCAGCAGGAGCAGCAGCAACAGCTGCATCAGCACTGGCAATGGGAATCGCAACTTTTTCAATTAACACAGACAATTATATTGGCATTGGAGTGTGCTCGAAACTTTTATCATGGCCCAGATCCGCTCAGCTCAGCTCCTTTTCAAATTGTGGTAAATGATTGAGGCAATTTACTTGGCCAAGTTTTGCCAAGGCACTGCCAACAGCAACAACAACAACAATAAGAACATTAACAAAAGCACAAACAGCAGGTAAACTTAATGAGTCTCGCATTTAACTCAGTTGTAATATCTGCTAATGAAATAGTTCAAGGGTATATGTAGTCTTGAAATTACTGGTAGTTCTGCTTACTTATAATTAAATAATTTATTTAAATTTTAAAATAGCTTAGTAATATTTTATTTCAATATTAATCACAAAAACCTTGTTCAGAATTGAAAATGTAAACCCCAGAAACTTAAAAACAAGGTAAATTTGTGAAGTAAAATTAACTAGACCTTCCTTTAAGTCTATAAAAGTTAGTTTCCCTATTTTATATTAATTTTTATTTAACTATAAATGATTAAACTTTTTAATTACCTACAGAAAAGGGTATCTTAAAGTCTCTAAATAATTTTCCTTACAACCCACTTAGCTCCTTGCTATATTTACAATATTATTTCATCATTTCACGCTTGTCTGGTCTTCATCAAATGGTTAACTTTATTCTGCTGTCCAGCTAATTGTCGTTCTTCTCGCATTGTTTTTCTTGGTATTTCTTCGTTTTTTTTTTCTATCCTGTTCCTTGCTTAATTTTTAAACAGCTTCTGGGTAACAGTTGCAGAGATGGCCTCTCCATCTCCACCTCCGTCTTCAGCTCCAGCGAACCCGAGCAGCTGCTCCTGGTTTTGGGCCCCAGTTTTCCAGTTTCTGCCTCAGTTTCTACAGTTATTCTGCTTGGCCAATAAGCCGCCGGCAAGTGTACACTGTGTGTGTTTAGTTTTCTCAACTCGACTCCACTCCGCTCTACCATTTGTCTAATTGAAATAAAATGTTTTTAATCAAATATTATTCCAATTATGCACAGAGAAAATAATGGCACAAAAACTTTCAAGTTTGGGTGCGAAGCACAGTAAAGGAAGAAAAAAACCAAGGGAAAAACCTGGGGAAGTGCTGTAAGTTTATATATTTTGAGCTTGATGAATTTAGTTTAAAGTTTATTTAATAAAAGGGTAGATTTTCTCTTGAGTTTGCGTTGAAAAAGGTATGGAAATTAGCCAGGAAATTATGTGACTTTATAAGTAAAGATCAATTGACATAAATGGGAAGAAGCAGCGTTTTACAATTCATTTTTAATATTAAAATGATTATAGATTATAAATAATGGGTACTATATTTGATCTTAAGTGGTTCACCTTGAAATCTTTTTTTGTTTGATATTTTAAAAACCTTTAAACTAAACTAATAATTGTTATAAGCGATAAAAGCTAAACTATTTAAAGAATATGTATTTAAAAAGCTTAGTTTTTCTGCACTTCCAAGCCGTACTTACATTACATTTTTAAGAGGAATAATTGCAGTAAATGGGTTGTACTTTTTTGGGGGCTCATCCATCCCCACACCATAAACGCAGCACAAAAGGCAAATATGCGAATCGAAAATAAAATTGAATTTGATCGCACTTTACGGCACTTCGACGACCTGCACACGCACTTGAAGCAAATTAACGCGCAAAGGAAAATGGGAAATGGAAAATGCTTGGCACATGTGTGCCGTCGACTGCCACGCCCACCGCAAAAGGTATTCGAAATATGCCATTAAATTTAATTCAATTACGAATTTCATACACGAGACGCGCGACGCTTGTGTGTGTGTGCAGGTAGCATCTTAGGGGCTCTTTTCAATCGCGTTTCAATTTGCCATTAACCCATTATGGTTCAGCGGGCAATAATAAGCGATGGCATTAGTGGGCGGCGATCGGAGAGGGCGTCTGCATTATAACGCAGAAATATGCAATAACACATAAAAACGAACTCATCGCCAACTATTGAATGCGACACAAAGCGCTCCTTTGAGCGCTTCGATGAGCGGCTGGATGAGCTTGCCAGAGGACGCCGCCATCCACGGGATACGTGGATGCCACCAGGATTTCCCCGGAGGCGGGAAATTGCCAGCGGGAGAGCAAGCGGGGCGACAATGATGATGTCCTGAAAGGTGTGACGCAATTCAAAGGAACAACAGGAGGCGACGGGGCGGCCTTTTATTTTTTCCCAAAAACATCTGCTGCGGCATATACCTTCAAGTCAGTGATGGGCAGGCGTAGAGGTGATGTGCGCTTTAATAGAGATAGAAATTATATTTGTTGGTTATTTAAGAAAGATATTTCGATGCTCGAAAGAAAAATAATATTATTTCTTTACCTTCTTTAAGAAAACTCATAATTAATAAAATAAAATAAATAACCCAATTGGCCAGATTTCGTTCATATCCATTCCAAATAATGACCCCCAAATGCGTTACGAATTCCTGTAAAAGAAATTAAAATATCCTCAGGTGAAAAAAGTGTACCAGGCAAACCCTTTCAAGGGAAAAAGAATGCTGCAAGTTTGAAGAACGACTGCTGGTCGTAAACATGAGCATCATATATGTGGAACTGTTGGTGCTGCAGAATTTTTCAATTTTCCAGCTTTTGTGTGTCAATAAACGTTCGATTCACGAGCATCAGCAAAGTGCCTACAACTGCCAATACAGAGGCTAAAAAACTGAAAAAAAAGAAAGCACTCACTCACACACACACACATTACACAAGGATGCATGCATAGATGATGTGCCGACTTTTTTTAGCCCACCGATGTTGCTTTATAATCATTGCACCCACAACTCCCCCCTCACTACGCCCAAGAACCGCCAACAATGGCAACAACAAGAGAACAGCATCGTTAGTGGCTTTCCACCACCCCGATCAACCCTGAGTTGGCAATCTTATACAGCGGAAAAAAATTTGATTTATTCTATATTCTTCTTTAATTAAAAAGATTAGTTTATCTTCTAAGAAATTATGTAAAAAAAAAAAATATAAAATCCTTGTTTAAAATTTAGGGCTTATAATTAATTTCTCAAAGTTTTATTCTAGCATTTTGAGATGTAATATTCTAGGAATTCTATTTATTTTTTAGATCACTAGATACTACAACCTTTCTTGGAAATTGAAACCCTTTCTTGGCCTGATAAAGCAGAAATCGGATGCCGATAAGCTAAATGTATACTTTTTACCAAAATATTGATATAAAACATTTTTTTCTAAAAAAAAAATAAATTATATTTAGATTGTATTAACTTAATGTCATTTTATTAAATTTTTTACAAAGCTATAAGTGATTAAGGCTTATAAATAAATTTAGTTTAAATTGCTGTCAATTAAAAAAGTATAAACTTATCGAAAGAAATCACACAGGCAGTTATATATTTCAGTGCACCTTAAAACTATCAATTCAAAACCTAAGAACATATCTAATGTAAAGTGAAATAATCCTTTAATATAAAATAATATTTTTCAGTGCAACCTTCGACATTTTTTTTTCAGGTGAGTGGCTGTGCATTTTTTTCATATTTTTTTCTTGACGACAGCGTTGTCCTTGATGCTTGTAGGCGTTGCTGTTCGAGCCATTAAGCTGCTTTGAGCTGCGAGTGGCTAAGAACGCGGCAGCAGAATTATTGCAGGTCCGCCCCGACCTCTTTCTCCATTTCCCCGTCACGAGCCACGAGCATCCTTGTCAGCTGCAGCTGCAGCAGCATCAGTTTCGCCCTTTGTCGAAGCTTTCAAAAGCGCTAGAAAAATTAATCAATTTCCACCTGGACCCGTCTTTGTTGCGTTATTTCCCACGTGTCAACCCAACTGTCACGAATGGTGGGGATGGCAGTTCTTTTTCCCACCGAGCTAACTCTTTGTACATCATTGGCAGGTTCCCTTTGAATTTAGGAGCGAATATAACACACATTTTAAATACGAAATATTTTTTCAACAGAAACAGATAAACAGATTTATAAATAAATAGTAAGAAAAGGTTTTGTGCCGTCTTTAATAATAAATACATCATTTTTTTCTAGTCCTTAAACCGCTCAGAAAAAACCTTTTACTACCAAAAAACAAACAAATAAAGCTAGGGATATCCTCGGAATAATTTCCCAATGCAAACGAATAATATTCCGACATTTCCAAATAAAAACTTTGTCAACTAGAAATAGTTGTCGCTTTTTTTGCTCCGTTTTTGAAATGAGCAAAGCTCAAATCGCAGGCTGCAAAGCCCAAAGGACAACAAGTTCCGTGCACTGCGGCACTCAACTTCCGCTTTGTGTAAAATATGATGGCAATATCTGGATATTTTTTCGCCCCTCTGCAGGCACTTCCACAAACCTCCACTGTCTCCTCCTCGTCCTGCTCCCATTCGATCCATGGCTGTTGAAAGGCGAGGCGAGGACGGACCATCCCAGGATGGAGTATCAATCAGGATTTAACAAGCAAATTTATGCACTTGAGATATACTCACATGCACATCCAGAGAGCCCCCTGGCTATACTCTGTGCTCTTCATTTTGCATTGTGTTTTGCATATTTGAATAGTTTTTATTTACTTGAACTCACAATTGCACTTTTGCCATTACTTTGGCTATTATACTGACGCTTTTAACATGTAAGCCGTCAGCAGCAAACATTGCATCCGTCTACAGGAAGAGAAACGTGTTGAAAAGCAACAATTTTGATTTGAGAAGTATTTGTTCTGGACATAAATTGTGGAATTAAGTTAAAGGAGTTTAAATCAGGTATTTGGGTATTATCTATAAAATTAGGGAACATTTTAGCATACAATACAGTGTCTGTTAAATATTATTTATCTACAAATTAAGGACCATTTAATAAGAAAATAAAATTAAGTTTATATGAGCAATATATATTATTTGTTTTGCAAATAGAGTAAGAGAATAAGTTTCAAATAGATTAAGAGAAATTTTTAAATAAAAAAAATATAAAGCATAGCGCGTTCGGTGAAGAAACTTACTATATTATTTAAATATATGTCTGAGGTATCCTTTAGAGTATTAAGCTTTTTTTATAGTGTATCTGAGAGTGTGGGCGAGGCTTCGCCTGAGAGTGAGTGGGGACGTAGTGTTTCCCCGTGTGTGTTTTCATTATTTATGCATAGGTGTTGGCTCTCGAGTCTCAGTATATCTCTCTTATTCCGCTCTCTGTCTTATGCGTGTTCCTTTGCTTTGCATATTTTAAGGACAACACTGTACTTGCCAGTACGGGTGTGTGTGTGTGCTTCATCCTTGATGGCATTTATCCCTTTTCTACATACTAAAACAAAGAACAAGGAGTCAACTACACCCTCTGAGTGCTGCAATTTGAATATGTTCGTCCCCTCGTAAGTCTATCAGCTATTTACACCAAGCAACATATTAGGCACTTTCTTTGTGGTTTATATTTCCTTAAATTAGACTTGAAACACAGCTTAAATCGAAGCACAGGCTTAGGAAGATCCAGTTGGAAATTGTAGTGCAACTTAAGATGCACCCAAATGGATCTTTTATTATTTAATTTTTATTACTATGAATAATTTTATTAAAGTCTCGGAACTACCTAAAGTATGTCCTTCTATCCAATTAAAATGCATTCAAGTGAACTCATAATCCTAGTATCTCTCCCTGGGGCAAAAAGGGTTCCTAGCCCCAAAAATAATGTGGCAAAAATTGTTGTTGTCCAGTGTGCACCACGGCAGGGGGACCTTCTTGCCATGAAATTAAATAATGTCCAGTAAACGCAGTAATTTTCTATCAACATTTGCTTAAACTCCACACAATCCTCATAACTCAGGGCTCCCGAGCTCCTGCAGCAGTCTGGATCCGAGGATCCCCCGCCCGGGCCCCCTGCCCCCCGTTAATTGCATCCGACTTGAACTTTTTTAATTAAAAGAAGCAGCAAGAAGCCCTGACAAACGCCTCGCCATAAGCGGCAACAAATCTTGGTTAATGTCGACTGAGGCCCCAGACCGCCATGACAAATACACACCGACCATTTCTGCTCCTACACTTTACATTTTCTAAGCAATTTATATATGAATTAAAGGGGGGACGAAGGAGGGCTGCTGCTGCTGCACTTGACTGTTATCTTGCGTAATTGCGATTCTCGCCCGGTCGGGCCGTCCCTAGAAAAAGGTGCAAAAAATTGTTTATTGTTGCAGTGCGGCGGCAAAAAGTTAATTGAGTTTACTTTGGCCATGGGGTAAAAACGTTGACAAAGTTGCAGTATTACTGGCTCTGCACCCAGCCAAAGCTCGCTTCATTTATATGACAAAGAGAGTCGTACAAAAAATTGTATCCACAACCCGGCTTAATGATATTGGAAATTACATTTGCCATCGATTGTTCGATACGGGCTGCCAATTAATTCGATTGTTGCATTCTCATTTCCCCTCTAAGCCCCCCGCTCCCTTGCCAAACACTTCACGTCCCGTTTGAGCCAACAAATTGCCAGCCAGCGCAGCTCCTTCCGTTCCTTTACGGCCTCTAATTGGCAAATATTTTTCCTGCTTCTGTTTCTCAGTGTGTGTGTGTGTTCAGTTTTAGTTTTAGGGTTAATTTTTGTTAGGGGGAAATTTTTGAATTCGATTGGGCCTCGATACCAAAAGCCGGCAGCCAAAATGGGGCTTATTGAGGGGCTGATAAGTTTTGAGTGGATTAACTTTTTGGCTATTTCACATCGATTCTATTTCAATTGGTTTATGTTTTTTATTTAAATATTTATTTTGGCTCATAATCTGAAAAGAATAACGTTATTGGATTAGTTCTTATTTATCTTTAGATATTAGCAATGGAGGAGAAGTTAAAAATTATATAAAACGTATGGTTTTAGTTGGTTAGTGCGTTTTGAAATAATATTATCACATATAAGGAGTCAATAATAATTCTAAGAATACCTATCTTTTATCTCCTGAGGTCTTTTAAGGAAGATTGCTTGATTAATTTAATTTAGTTAAAGCAATTACTGTTCATTTTGAATTAAATTACAGAATAAATGGAAATGCCTAAGCTATGTCTTAAAGAACAATATTATCTCAATTATAATCCAATTAAATACTGGCATTGAGTTCATTTTAATCTCGGACGGCTGGGTACGCTTCTAATAAATGCTTTGAATATTCATTGTGCTCATTTCTCGGATCCCCTTGCAGTCAGCACAAAGCATTAATATGGGCCATCCAGGTGAGCAAACCACAGCAAGTCAAGGCTGCATTGCTTGAACCCCTTACCATAAATGCCTTCAGTGCACTGAAAATAGTTGAAGGTTTGTTATTAAATATTAACCTTAATAAAATTATTAAAATTTAAAGTTAAGTAATATTGAGACTTGAAGGCTTACCAGAAATCATTATTAGACTAGCTCGAATGCATTCTCATACATTAAAATTAATTTTCAACATTATTTCTATGGTTTAGTGTTTTACAAAAATTATTTAAGGTCCCTTAGAGGTTACCAGTGCTTTGAAAACCTTTAAAATAAGCTTAAAATATTAAATATTACGAATTTTATTAGAAAACTCCAAAGATTTTAAATTCAGATTTAATTTAAAATCCCTGATTCCCTGATCGCTGACCCGTGATTAAAATACAATTATTTATTATCCTCAGTGCAGATTGTGATGCAAAGAAAAAAAAGCTGAAAACCCAATTGATTGCAATTTGCGCAAGGTATGCAGGTGGATGCTGCCAGAAGTTATTTGCCCAGAAAATATATATATATGAAATATTCATTCTAATGATGCAGGACTTCGGCCTGTGCGGCGGCGATAGAATGGAAGGAAAGAAGAAGTCACCCCGGCAAAAAGGCAGCCCTGAGGTTTCCTGCGGCGAATGTATGGGAATCGGTTTGATGACGGCCATGATGATGCCGCTCACCAGGTGGGGTGTGCCCCGATGGCAGAGGGAAATTGGTGCATATGGCCAAATTGGTTTCGATTCAATCAATTTTTTTTAATATAGCCAGAGAGTCGAGGAAACAGCTTGAGAAATTCAATTAGGTATGCACATCAATGGTCAGGGCCGTGATGGTTTTTCCGTTCTCCCCAATGAATTTACTCTCCCCCTCGTTGGCTTTTCATTATTCTCTGTATGGATAAGTTGGTTAGCTCACAGAAATCAAACAGTCGGTTTGCATATTAAACTAAGAACTAGGAATAGTGAAAGATAGATCTAAATATTCTTAAAAATCCTATACGAAAAATGCCATACAGAAATTTTTCCCTAACAGAAACCAAATAAAAACTTTTATTGTATTTTTATATAATAGGTTATAAATGCACTTAACTCTTAAAATGTCCAAACGATTTAAAAAAAAATTATTTTGTGATGGAATTCTAATGTATTTTGAACAAAAGTATTTTAAAATATGTAAAAATATAATCTATTCGATTTGGGACTTATTTAAGGTTTTTAACATATTTTTCAATCAATTTATTTATCAGAAATTTAGACAGGAATACTTTTTTCATAGGAAACAAAAGCTTAACTTAGAATCATATTTTTAATTCCCTGGATAATATTTTGAGACCATGCTAGTCATGTCTTTATACCTTTATGTTTCTATGTATTTGAATGCTTTTAAAAGCGTTCTTATAAGTACAAAATTGTCATTAAAATCCGATACATTTGTATATTTTTGAGAATAAGATCTTGAGTCAAATAAATATATATCTTTTATTATAAGCTTTAATACATCCGAAACTCAAGTCCAAATCCCAGAAATTGTATCCACGACTATAACAAGAACCTAGACTACGAGTCCTAGAGATCTTGGCTATCTTATAAACTTCCTTTTGAGCTAGCTTAAATACTAGTAGCCTTAGCCGCTGTTCTTATAATGTCAAATACTCGGTGTTTGGATCAACAACTGCGATGACGGAGCAACAGTCCTGTCACGTAAATCCACAAAACCGCTAGCAGGCTGGCCTCCCATCGTTATATCCTTCCCACAGACAAACGTACATATAAAGCGATATCCTTGTCCCTCTGTCTTCGGCTTACATTGTGTTTTTGTTATTCCAGCTAGATTGTTATTGTTCTGATGGGGGGAGGGGAGAAAGGGAGGTGTGTGTTTGCTTTTGGGTTTTTGTCTTTGTACTTTTTTGCTTTTCGGGAGAATTTTGGCCCTGGCGGCATTTTATTGTTTTTATATGCTCAATTTTAGTGTTTTTGTTGCTATTGTTGCTGCTGCTGATGGTATTGCTCAAGAAGCCATGGAGTAATTTATGTAGCGAGAAGCACTACTGACACTTGGACGACACTCAGCTGAGATAAAGAGGATAACAAATTGCGCTCATGCAACAGATTTCCATGCGAACAGAGGCAGAGGCAACAGACTGAGGCCAGGCACAGCTGAGCGAACGAGAGAGTCCCGGAGAGAGATATCCTGCGCAAGGAATTGCCATTTGAGTGAGGAAAAATATAATATGAATTATAAAGGGTTTTATAGCAAGGGAGAATATGAAGTTTTAGGGTAAATCAAGTTTCTAAATATATTTAGGAATATCTTAACGAATGTATTTAGTCATAAGCATTTTTAAAGATTTTTTTAAAAGAGTTTCCCGACACTTTTTGAATTTCTAGCGCCAAAAGGCTGCGCACTTTTCCGCCTTAAATTCACCACACAGCTGAGAGTGAAAGCAGCGAGTCCCCACAGCTTTCTCCCGCTTTCTCTCACCCACACACACACATTAACTCTCTCCCGCTCTCTCTCTCTCGCTGCGAGTTTGGTTCAGTAACGAATGTCGAAGGTGCGAACAAATCAACACGGTTTGCACACTGCACGCTGCGTGGCATCAAAATAAATCCAAAAAATTATCAAAACGCCTCGAATAACCGGGAATTTTGGCCCATTGGCCTGGTGAAACTCGTAGCTAATCGTGTATGACGTTTCTGGATCGAAAATCGACACGGAACGCGCGGGTTTTTGCTTCGAAAATTACGGCATCAGGACATACGCCAAAAATCGCGTCCTACGCCACGTTTCGCCTAGGTGTGCGTGCCTGTGTGTGTGTGTGTCTCTCGTGCCTGTGTGTGCCTTCTCTGCGTGTGTGTGTGTGTGTGTGTGTTCGAGTGTGTTTTTGTGTGTGAGAGTGAGAGAGAGCGCGTGGCGAGTTGTGAATGTTGCGCTGGTATTGGTGCCTGCAACGTGCTACTACGGGCTTAAATAATTTATAACATTATTAGAGCCAAAAACTTAAGCCCCACAACAAATATTGGGGGCGAATATCGGTATAAATAAACAAGGAGGATAAAACAAATAAATATTTGAGTATTTAACTCGGCCACACGGCACTGGGACACACACAAGCACTCGAAGAAAATGCGGATTCCGTTGCGGCCGCGCAGCTGTTGAAAATGCCACCGAAGCCGGCGCCAAAGTCTCTTGACGGTTTCGAGCACATGGTCAAAAAGGCGCCCAAAAGCAGGCAGCACTTGAGGGCTTAATTGTGAATTGTGGCCCAAAAAAGAAAGAGTGTAAAATCAAAAAAATAAATTAAATTAAAAAGAAATATAAGCCACGGAAAAACCATACTGCATATAAACCCCTACAAAACCACACAGAAAAATCCTAAGAAAATATAAACATAATCTACAAACGAATGTAATAAAAAATACAAGAAAAAACCATAAATATACTTCAAACACTTGCCAACAAAAACGAAACAAAAACCCGCCATAATTAAACACTTAAAAACCTGCAGCATAAAAACCAGAGAAACCTAATGCCATTTGAGTGTCTTGGCTTGGCTTCTCTTTTGTTTCAAGGCTAAGAAGCTTCGCGATACTCCAGCTATTTGCTGTCTCCCTCTCTATCTCTGTCGCTCTCAACGTTCTCGTTCTCTCTCTCGCAAGTGCCACTTGGCAAAAACAGAGCGCACGTGCAACGCCAAGGGGGAAAGTGAAAGCACTCGAAAGTGACTTTTCAGCACGCTTCTAACCGGCTGACTAGTCAGGCCCAAGACAGTGACTACGGCGTTATCCTTTGGCCTGGACTGTTGGCACCTGCAAAAACCACCATAACCCACCCATAACCCACCTGCATTGCCAGCCAGTCATCCATCCATCCTCGCCAGCTCAGACCAGCACCATAATCAAAGCAAGCAACCAGCCACCCGAGCAAAGTGAACTGAGCCAAACCAAAGAATAGCACCGCCCACCGAACCACCTGGCACCTGCCACCCTGCCACCTAACCCACCTGACACCAACACCACCAC
Source organism: Drosophila trapezifrons (assembly GCA_018874455.1). Classification (NCBI taxonomy): domain Eukaryota; kingdom Metazoa; phylum Arthropoda; class Insecta; order Diptera; family Drosophilidae; genus Drosophila; species Drosophila trapezifrons. The sequence goes on along the minus strand of JAEIIF010057011.1, from coordinate 7,249 downwards.
CCACCTGACCCGGCTAACCGCTAACTGGCACCTGCTCACGTGCGGGCCTAGGACAGCGACTAGGACTGCCGCCAGGACGACAATAGCAACGCCAAAGGAATGCGCTCCTAGCGGGAAAACAAAGGTGAGCTTATTGATATGACACGGAAACAGTTCTTGGAAAAAGTATGTACTCACAATTAATAAGGAAATAATTATAATAATTCATATTTAATATTTATGTTCTTATATTTTCTCGATACCTCCCTCTGGGTAGAAATGATATGCCTTCTCTGGGGGCAACTGTCTGGCAGCCAGGCTTCAATCATATTTTATTCATACGAGTCAGGGGACACAGACTTTATGATTTGACTGTATGTTGCCACAAACAAACCGCCGAGACAAAATGCAATTGCATGCCATAAAATACCCAAAAAAATATATATATACATATATATTTCGGCGTCATATGTTCGCTGGCATATTTTATGGCCAAGAGCCAATGGTGGTATTGGAGGAGCTGCGTCTGGAGAATCGTTTGGCTCCCCAGATATTCACAGTGAGACGGTCCATGTGGGGGAGGGGCTGCTGTGGCCTGGCTGTGGGTGTCCTGCTATTCATTTCCGTTTCCGAGTGCTGCGTCCGCTTCCCATTGTTATGCTAGCCTCGGTCCTGCCAGCTCAGATCTATCTTCATTATACGAAGGCCACGGCACACAGTTAAAAATCGTTAACCATGTATTAAGTTGATGCTGCTCCTCGAATATGTATTATCATCGATTATTTTATGTTTCTTTAAGATTAAATATATTTAAAATAAAATGGATTTAATTCTACTTATTAAGAGATGTAGAAAATAATAAAAATTGTATATAAAAATATAGATCATAATTAAGCAATATGAATCATGATAAGTTAGGTTTGTTAGGTTAGGTAGATCAGACAGTTCGACGGATGAATCATGATAGATTGTGATAATTTAATGACCACAGAAAGCAATATTAAAAATTAAGATTTAAGAGTAAAATAAAGACAATCAAGGCAGCAGGAAAGGAAGTACAAGTCACTGTTCCTTTGAAAGGATATTAAATAAATGGATAAAATGTACTACCATGCTGTTGAAATTCCAGTTGAAGTGATATTTAAAAGACAAGGCCTCCTATATACCAACTTACACCATTACTTATAATTTATATCGAAGATTTAAAGACACAGTTGCAGCTAAACATCTCCATGAGTAACTTTTTGGGTCGCACGCCTTGATCTTAATGTATTTCCCTATTTATCCGAACACAAATATTTTGAATTGAGAAAAAGAAAAATACTAAGTGAGACGGCACTCTTTGTAACATTTATTTATATGACCCAATTAGCTAAATTTGGGTTTCTTTTTGTGTAACTGCTTGCGGTTGGTTGCCTGCACTTGCCGGCGGCGCGGCGTAGAAACAAAAACAGAAGCAGGGGCAGGAGCATCAACGGCAGCATCATCTCCGGCAGATCCTGGCAGCATGGCAGCACGGCAGCACTCGTGGCATTTCTTCAGCTCCAGCTCACTCGAGTGGCTGCCAGCCAGCCGTCTTCCTTGGGACTCGAACCCGTGCAGCAGGAGCCCGAGAGCTGGAGCCGGAGATGTCATGTCTTGCTGTCAAATCAAATCAACTGTCGTGGCTGCGACTGTCTGCCTGGCTGGTTTGCCATTCAACGACCACTTGTTAGTCTGTAATTTTCGCCCATACCCAAGCACACACAGACACACTACTAGCACACTCCACACACACCCATCAAGCACACACACACACATGCGCGTCAACCGCAGAGACACAAAACGCTTACGCTTCTTGCTCGCTTGCTTGACTTGCGGCCCTATGATGCTGTCTAACCCTGCCCTTCTCCGCCCACATTTTTGAAAGTCCCACCGCCCCTTTTTTCCAAGCCAAAAACCACCCATTACACCCACTACACCCTCCTACACACACCCCCTGTCAGTGTCCACGTTCTGTTGCTTGTCGTGGCTTTTGTCATTTGTTGAATCTCCGCGAACTTTGCCTTAGTCATTCAGGGCATGCGTTTTTTTATTCGCCACAGTTGGACTTCGATAAGTTAGACTAGGATTAGGATTATATTTAGAAATTAAATGAAGTTGTCAAAAAAATTAAAAGAACTGTATAAACAATTAAATAGGAATTTCCAGTGCTTAAACTTGGGAGATCGAACTATAAGCATCGTTAGCCTTAACAGGCGCTATTTAAGGGTAACATTTGTTAAGAGCTACATAGAATATTGTCCTCAAATATAGATATATTAGGCCTTAAGTTATTTCTTGGCTTAAAACTTTTTTTAAAGTATTTTTCTTTTAAGAAATTCTTACATTTATAAGTCATATTTCTTATAGAAGCCGGACTGTCTTTATGGTTTTTTGGTTTGAGTGCTCGTATTCGCTTCTCTTGCGTTCATTTCAGCTCACTTTTGTGATGTTTTTTTTTCTGGCTTTTTCTCGTGCACAGTTTCTCGACGAGTTTTTCCAGCTCAGCCAACTCATGGCTTTTCTTTGTTTTGAAATGGACTCGCTCTCTCTCTCGCTCTGTGGGCCATGTGTATGGAGGAAACTCACCACAGTTAACAGCTGAAGCCGAGGCTCGGACCATGGCCAATGCATGGGTAATTGAATTCTGATTTCTTGTCCTAGCATTTTGGTGTCCGTGCAATTTGATAATGTGGCATGCAGCTGCTGACCCGGCTAATGTCATCGCCTCATCCTCCTTATACTTTTTTACACTCGAACAACGTGATTAGTGTGTCATTCGGGGCACGTGACTGGAATTCAATTTGCATGCTCAGTAATTCCCTCCCTTTTTTCGTCCTGCAGCTCATTTGCAAACAATTCGAATGACAGTTTTATGCATTCATTTCCATGCCATCATCATCATCGTCATCCTCGTCGTCGTCATCTGAGAGCGCCTTAAATTTATGCCCTCCGGTTCGAGTTCAGCCATTGACATGGCGATGAGGAGAATGGGCTTAGAGCGGAACCCAGCTGAATGCATTCGTGTCCGCAAAGATATGAACTTGTTTGCGCCTTTGGATGCACTGGAGGGAAAACGGAAAGCACAATTTATAATCAATAAATAAGTAGGCTGTAGAAGGCATAGGATTTAAGGAATGTCATAACCTTATTGGTTATACCACCTTTTTAACTTAATAATTCTCTGACTAATCTTAGACATTTTCATATATTTTTCATGTAAGAATTTTCTTTCACTGTAGCTTTCATTGACAGGGCCTACAAAAGGCTTGCAAATATTGTCAGGCGCCTGTTATCTGTATTGTCTTTGCCCGTCTGTGTGTGTGTCGCCTCCTGTTGCGCGGAGCTCAGGGGAACCCCCGTTATCTCTTTCGAAGCTCCTCCCTGGTTTTCTGTTTTCCGTGGCATACATTGCACTGGCCCCATCCCCTCAAAATTGGTGAGCAACAAGCGATTCATTGTTGTGGATCTCTGCCTGTGGAACCACCTCCCTCATCAGCTGCAGCTGCCAAACCCCTCACCACTTCGATACCAATTGAATTCTATGTGGGTCACCATCTCTGTCATAGACCGAAAAACTTTTCGCTGCTGCTCCTCCTCCGAGGCGACATTTCAATTGCGGTTTCGCTTCGATTCCAGTCGATTCGATTGCCGTTGACACACACAGTCAAGACGCTGTCACCACTGATATCGTAGCAAAGTAGTATCCTGCCACCACCGACGACGACGACGCCGCCTCCGCCGCCACCAAAAGCAACAACCACAAGTCGGAGTAATAACAATATGCTGGTGTCGTTGGTAATATGGCAGCAATTTACCCGGACTGCACTTTGGCGGCAACGACGACAACGACAACGACAGCGGCAACTACAACTATGGCGGCTTCATTGCAAATTGAGTTAAGTGCCAAGCCACATGCAATGGGGCTGGCAAATGGCCCGGCTTTCATGCTTGTGCACAGCGCACAAAATATATATTAACCCTAATAATAATCGCGACTCTAGCGGGTATTTAAGGTACCCAGCGCCAAAAAGTAGGCAGGCGAAAATCATAGTCTATCTTTGGGCGACTGCTTACAGGATAAACTTCAGAGAAAAACTAAAAACGATTTCCTGACTGTAATATTTAACCGATTAAATTGAAATTTGACAAGTGAAAAAATATAACAATTTAGATAATTCTATCATTAAAACTCTTGGGTTATTTGAGCTTATTTTCGAGATACGCCCGTTTTTTCTCAGTGCCCTTGTAAGTTGTAAGTGGGTCATATTATTTTTTCATATTTTTTTTCGGTGGCCTGCGGCTCTTGAGACGCCTTTCAAAAATTGCCTGACATCCGTGGCTGGGCTGCGATTTCGCCTCCGACGTTTGCCCTCCGGCAGGAGAGAAAATATCAATTGGAAACACGACAGAACTACACACACACACAGCCATGACTGACGTCATCGCTGGCTGTTAATTAACTGGCATTGAATGTGGGTGAAAGTGTTGATAAATAGCACACACACACACACACACTCCCACTTTCCCAACGCCCATGTGCATTCTACCTGCCAGCGGGGGGCACGGCCATTGGCAGCCATTGGGAAAGTGTGACAATGGGCCCAGATAAATCTTTGATGGGGCAAAATTATTGAGTGCCCATTATCCCTAGAATGGCAGCAGCATTTTAAATTGATCAATAATTTCTGCAGCAGAAATAAAGGCAAATGCACGAGCACTGATTTTATTTTGTTGCAAATGCATGCATTTATTTAAGGTGGAAAACAAAGGTCATCGTTAATTAATTATGTATTTTGAAGGAAAACAAATGGTACAATTCGGATGAAAAATATAAGTAAATTCAAATAAAATATTACAACTGAATAAAAAGTGATGAATCTAATTAATATGTGAGCATAAAGTGTCCGTTGAGTTTATACAAGGAGAGTATCTTAAATTTACAATTTAAAACTAAATATTTTGTAAAAAATCAAATTTAAATTTAAATTAGCCTTACCACATCAGCTATAATTTTTTTAATATTACAATTCACTTCATTACAACTTTTTTTGAATACGCAAAAATCATCTGAACAAATTATTGTTTAATTGGTAATTAGTAAAGACGTTTTTAGACACAGCAATAGGCTTTATTATTATATAATACCCTCCAGTAAACATTATCTTACTTATAAATCAATAAAATCCCCTCCCAAACTATTTCTTGGACCATCTAATCCATACAAACACGTCTTGCCACTATCTATTAGTAATAAAAAATAAGTTTGATCGATTGTTCAAGGCCGTAATCAACATTCTTGTAATTTTAGGGATATCCTGCAGCTCTTCATGAACTGTATAAATAAACTGCTTCAAAATAAGCAGAATTTGCATTTTTATGCCATTCCCTTTGTCGGCCAACCATTGTGCCCGGCGCGGTGGCGGCGTCTTTGGCCCCTTTTTCGCCTTTTTTCGCCGTCGAGTCATAATGCGCTCCCCATCCAGCTGGCAATGATGAGCGCCCGCTGCGTTTTAGCATTTTGGCGCAACTGTTTTCCTTTTTTCCACGCTTTTTTTTTTCCGGGCTGTAGCCCCAGCCAGCATCCATCCCATTCAGTTACGTCCCAGTTCTGGGACTTGGTATCAGGCAGCAGCAGCGATGCCAGTATCCTTCGCAGCTCATTATACGGCGGCATGCCTGCAGCCTCGCTTCGTCTGGTCCTGGCTCTCCGCCGGATTCCCTCGGCTCGGTTCCAAGCTCCCAGCTCCCAGTACACAGTTCCCTTGGCTCAGTGTGTTTTCTGAACCGTAGCTGCAAAGTATGCAACAAATTTGGTTAACTTTTTACTAGTGTTAACTTTTTAAACGCCTACGCCAGCGCCACGCCACGCTCCTTTCGCTTTTCCCAATGCTGATGCCGAGACTGCTCCTGATGCCTCTCCTGTCATCATTGTCGAAAGTTTAACTTATGTTTTGCATAACAATTTGCCGGAGAGAGGTAAGTTTTTGACAACGAAATGCAAACAGAGGCAAAAGTTTTATAAACAGAAAATCAAGAACCTATTGAATAAGTAGGGATCATTTTAATTGGATTGCCGTAAAAGGGATTACGATAATTTATTTATTTTAATAAGGCCAATGAATTATTTTTTAAGCTGAGAGTTAATGTAAATGATGAGAAGATGAGATTAAAGTAATCATATTTTATAGTTAATAAAAGAATATTTTTCGTAAGACTTTGTTTGATTATTTTATTATTGAAAGAACAGGATTATTAGTCTTAAATAGTAGGCTGACTCTTAAGGATCCTTAGATGTTCTAATATATTTATACAGCTATTTTTTCGCCAGTGCCTGCATATCACATTTGTTGGTGGCAGATCGCGCAACCGCCTTTGGGTCAATCACCAGGGCCCTCCACTTTCAGCCAGCTCCGGTTATTCCTGTTGCGGTCAAATTGTTGTCGCAATTGCTGCGGTCGCGTTGTTCTTGGCCTTTTGTGTAATGAATTCATCAAGCCCCGAGGCGTTGCGAGCAGACAGGCAGGCGGGTGGAAAAAGGAAAAGCCAGAGCCAACGAAGCCCAGGCCATGGCACGCTAACGCTTTTCCACGCTAATCAGTTGCAGTGCGTGCGGCGGTCAGGGTTCAGGAAAAACCAGGCGGGAGGGTCGGGTGACTTTTCCCCACCTGACCTGTTCCGAGCTGAACGGGAGGGCCTGTCAAAACAGTCTAACCGCCGGCTTGTCAATTTTGGTTTTGAAGTTTTACTCGGCCCCGCCGGTGGTATTAGAAGTTGCCATGCTCCTTGTTTTATAAGGAAGGGTATGATGAAATCAAGGTTTTTACTATCAAAATTAAAATGTTTATAACCGAGTCTTGATTTACCTATGAGAAATTAAGCCGATTATGACCTCGAGTTAGCTAGAACCCTTCAAATAAAATGTTTTTTATTTGTATATCCATATTTAAGGAGTTTTCACATGAGGAAATATTTATACATGTGGATTAAATAATAACAATGGATAGAGTTATTATAAAGCAACTTTACTACAACGGTTACTACATTTATTTTGATCATATTTTGGGTAGATTCTTTACTATATTTAATTATGAGACTTATTTATTTTAAAAGGGTTTTAATAATACTGATATAATTTTATTTAAGTTACACACCCTTTAGAGTATTTTCGTCTTGCTCGCACTTACGGAAAATCCTATGGTTGCTGTATATCAATTAATGTATTAATCTCTCATTGAAAGTGCGTATA
>JAEIIF010057010.1:0-20148 GCA_018874455.1 Drosophila trapezifrons | reverse complement strand
TATTTAAGAAAATACTATCAAAAGACAAGCACAATATATTCAAATATTATTACAATAAAATCAAAGTAAATTCATTATAAAACATTATGAATGGGAAGCCTTTGAATTTTCCACTCTTCCCGATATCCACAAATATTTCCCATTAGGTTTTCTCTTTTCACATGACAGCAGTTCCGCTTCGGCTTGCATTTGAATTTGATTAGTTATATGCCAACTTAGGCATAAAATATGATCGCCGGCCAAGAGTTAACGGGGTCCAATTGGCTTTGACTTGGCCCGAGATCATTTATCAAAGAATGTCCCGACGCACACGGGACACCTACTCGGAAAGAGAGGAGAGCTCCTCAAACAAACGATTATTGGCTTGTAATTTCCGACTATTAGTAACATTTTGCGATGACAACAAGCACGGCACGCCATGAGCACGGCCAGGGGCGTGGGCAGACAGCCAATATGCAGAGGTTCTGTGGCAGACCCCTCTCCGGTGGATTTTACCCCCGCCCGTGGAAAAAGCATAGCTATGATGATCTTCTTTTGGCTATTTTTTAGCGAGGAAAATGTATATTAAAAAGGGTTAAATGAACACTATTTATAAGAGACACTAAAAAGATTTTTGTATATATTTTAAAGGCATTGAGCTAAGCAAGAAATTATTCTTGCCATAAAATCCTTTTTAATAATCAAATATTTACAGGCAAACATTTTAAATATAAAATTCTGTTTAAATAAAAAACATTTTTGGATATTTTAAGCCAGTCTCAGGTTCTGCAAGTAAAATATAGTTATGTTTCTCAAGTTTATGGCTGAATCTTAGCTATTTTTTCATGATCTATTCTCCGCAACTCTGCTGTAGGAGGACCTGCCATTGCCAGTACTCCCCGGCAAGCTGTGCAAATTTGACGGCAAAAATCAATTTGAAAACGATTTCGGAGGAGACGTGGGCGTCGCCCGCGAAAAGGAAACGCCAATGTGACACGCTCGGCGGAGGAGGAGCACTTGGCTGACTGACTGGGGCCGGGTCTCAAGTTACCACCAGCCAGTCGGCTCCAGCCGGTCAAAGCCAAAGCCCAACTAAAGCCAAAACCAAAGCCATAAGCCATAACCAAAGCCGAGACATTAACCAGCTATCGACGACGCTGACGGATGGATGGCCAAGAGTCCGAGGAGTCCGCGGCCTGCGGAAGATAAGCGCCGCCAAAGACAAATGCGTCTTGTGGGTTCAGAAAATCGCCGAGATTATTACGATTTTTCATAATAAATTGTGGCAAATCAGGCGCTCTGGCATTATAAGGCATCATTAACAACGACAACGACAACAAAGTCGCAGCGGGCGAGGCAGTTCCTTCTCCCGACGCCATCCCCTCGTCTTAACCCTTTAAAGGCGCAAGCTAACACTGTGTAGGCCAAAAGCGTTAACAAGTCGGGCCTATGACGTTGCAGGCGACTCTCGGATGTGGAGAGATGAGCCAAGCCAATAGCCAAGGGCACGTTAAGAAATTATTATTAATAATGTTTAAATAATCCAACGATTTTTGGAGGGTTTTAAATTATTTTAAAAAAATATTGTAAGCTCTTATTTTTTTTCAGGCTCTTGCCTCTATTATTTTGATGAGAAAAATTTGGTTTAAACATATTTCTCACCTTCTTAAGATAATAATTAATTTAAAAAGGAAATAACACTTATCTAAATAATTTTCAAAAATATAGTTTCGAGTGTCTTTTCGTTCCAACAAGTGGGAAGTGCTTTCCGTTCCGTCCTCGGCCAGCTCCGGTCCGCGCTGTGGTCCAGTCCAGTCCGGTGCGTTGTGGTGTGGCCGGGATGGAGAATATGGGATGGAGAATGGAGTGTGGTGCGGTCCGGGCAAAGATCAAGCCAGCACCACCACCAAAGTTGGCGCGGTGCGTGGCGCTCGGCGGTCTCCTGTGAGTCTCTTTGAAGTCCGATGCCAGCGAGCGGCCGAGTCGTTTATGAGCAGAATGTGTACGCGTTGATGACGCTGATCAGCGTGCACCAACAACAACAACAACAACAACTACCACCTTAACAGCAACATCAGCAGCAACAACAATAACAACAATAACAAGAGCGTCGCATGTGCGCAACATCATCCACATCTATTGGAGCAGAAGGAGTAAAACCCACCTAGGAACCCACTGCAGCGCAGCGAACTCCACTGAACCCAACCCAAGACAGGGTACAGGGAGAAAAATATAAATATAAATATACATAAAAAATAAATAGATGAAAAATATCCTCCTATGGATTATCTATAATATATTCTTTATATAAGAAGTGTAGCAATTGATTTGCCAATTGTACTTCCTAGAAAGAGGTTTGTAAGCCGAACCTGTATTTATATTAAAATAAATCAGACTTTTAAAAATGCTCATATAGCTATAAATAATAATTAGTATAGATATGACTTCTTCCTTTTATTTACAGCTATAGAAATTCAATATCATTTTTCTATCTAAACCCATATTTAAATAACTAAACAACGCACTAACTTCTAGGTTAAACTCCCACGTTAACCCGGATCTTCTTTTTTCGATTTCTTTGTGTGTATGGCCAAAGAAAAAGCCAAAACGAGCCGACCATGTGCCGCATTTACTTGTCAATTTGTTTTTTGGTCAACGTTTAAATAATGAACTCATATTTGCAACTCGGGCCGCGACTCTGCGGCTGTGTTGCTGCACATGCGGCGCATGTCATGTTGCATTATGGTCGACCAGTTGCCACATGGTCGCTGTTCGATGTCTCCCCTCTGGAAGGGGCACCAGTGGGACTCGCACTTGCTGTAACTTAATTCCAGGAAGGCTTTTGACCGACCGCGCGACTAGGAAATGCCAACTCCCAGGCGCTCCAGAGGGTGGCCAGAGCTCAGCTCGCTGGGAAAAGGAGTTCGTACGTAATGCGGTAAGGTGGTTAGTCCGGTGAACTGGGAGTGGCTCCAAGGGGCATCCGGAAATCGAAAGTGGAGTCAAAAAAGGAGAAGGCCTCGGGGGAGGTTTGTAAGGTGCAAAGATGGAGCTTGAGTAATATTTCTATGGATAAAGAAAAAGGTCTTGAATATCTTAAGTAACTTAATTTTTTCTGAATTGAAAAACTTTTATATTTCATTGAAATTTGTTAGAGGAACTCCTTGCGTCCTTGGCGTCATTCACTATTTCAAATAGCAATTAATTCCCTGCCAGATCAGCGGCAGTGATACCAAAACTCTGGCATTGAACTACGAGTACGTGGTGGACTCCATAGGGACAACACCCACTGGAGGCCCGGGGGCAACTGGAACGCCAGCTCCAGTCAGCTGGCGATACTATCGGGCGTCACCAGCGACGCCATCTCTGACAGATTCGACGTCTGGCGGCGCTGCGCATTCTCATAATTTTTATGCAAACCCGCTGAAATAAAGAAATCAGTTGGGCCCGTGAGCTCCGAGCTCCAGCTCGGGGGCGTTGGTGCATTGGAACATTTTCAATTTCAATTTGTTAATGCGCGAGGAGGCTTGGACTTGGACTTGGAGCTGGATCTGGAGCTGGGTCTGGGCTCTGGGTACTGGATGCTGGGTTCTGATCACCGAGTTCTGGGCTTGGCCACTTGTTTGCATCAATTTGAATTTTAATTGAAAATGCTGCGACGGGGTCTCGGAAATGCTAAGAACAGCACGCGAATCCGAGTCGGATTTTCGAACAGAAGACTGGCGCCAGTTGTCGGCCGACTCATGTGGGAGGCTATATAGCTTCGATTCGAGCTGATTTACGGCAGTTGGTTCCGTTTAGCTCTGGTTCTGCCCGCCGCCGGCCTGCAGGTTAATGCAAATGCAAAGTGCTGGAGGTAAGCAAACGAGTGCTAATTAATTATGCTTTTCATATGTAAATGGTACATGTGAAGTGATCTTGATTTCTATATCTGAAGCGACTTGGCATTGTTAAAGATTGGTCAAAGAAAAAAATTATTTAAATGGTTAAGAAAAGAGGTATAAATAGTTATTTATCTTGACTAACTGTTAAACAATTTGTGTCCACAGAAATAGCAGAAAAACTTAGGTTAAATATTAAAAATATTACAGCTTAAAATGTATATAAGCAGCTTGAGAGGGTAGAGTTTTAGTACTTACAAATAATGTTCTAATTTGCTTATTAATTACTCTTTCATATGTTAATGTTAAATATACGATGAGCTCTTTTTCTATAATTTTTTAGGATCCTCCTGTGATTAATCGCGGTCTCAGCCAGAGCCTAACCGCTTATCAAAACACGATCAAAATTTTCTGAAATATGCGGTCGCAGGAGGAGCAAACAAGGAATAATGTGCCGGACACACCCAATAAATTCCGAAGAATGCTCAATCCTTTTACCATTTCCCAAAAAACAAAAAAAAGAGCTCGATCTTAGGGGTTGCAACAGAAGTGCAGCCAGGGCACAGGATAATGAACCCCGATTATGGCCAGAAAGTGAAGCGAATGAATTCATTAGGGAAAACTGCTGCTGCTGCGGGCTGACCCTTTGGTCAGAAAGGGGCCGTGGCCGTTGGCCAACTGTTGTGGCCCCGGAAAAATTGATGAAAAGTGAGCGAGCCGAGCCGGGCGGCACACGAACGGCACACGAAGGACATGAGCGTGTCGTGTTAATTGCCACTAACTATATGAAGCGTCCAGGGGTTCGTTCGAGCCCTCTCGACTACGCGTTGTTTGCGGGGCGGACAGCCAGCCATATGGTGCCGGGCCCGAAGATGTATCTATTTTGGGCTGTGCTGGAATTAATTACGAGCTGACCAAAATGTGATCAGCGGACTGCCGACGATCAGTGGTGGCTACTGTGGATTAAGGAAATTGGTTAAGACCACACCAATGCTGAAAATGGCTAAAGAAAAATATTTTACTATGAAAATATAATAATATATTGGTAGGTTTTGAGGTTTTTGTTGTTAGATTTAAGCAATAAACCTAAGAAAGCCTTAAATTAAGGTTTTATCAGGATTTTATTGTTATTTTCCTGCGACATGGCTTAATAAAAGGAGCTTAATATTATATATATATAGGAAAATAATAAATAATTATTATTCTTATTTCTTGGATTTAATTATCCCTTTTTTCTAGCTAGAAAAAAGTCTAGCTAGCAACTCTGCTGCCCTATCACAAGTCGCGGCAGCCGGGAACCTCAATGGAAGTCCTGCCACCTGATGTCTGATTTGATGGCCAGGAAGGAGCCGCTCACTGGACCCTCGGGAACTGAATTTACGGTTTCACTTTCAGCGTTCAAATCAGAACAGGTAAACGCCGAAAGCCGATAAGCAGACGGTTCCAGCTCCAGTCCAGTCCGGCCGACAGTTGTGCGTCTCGCCCCGAGATAAAGTTAATTGCCCGCGTTTACAATCTGTTAGTTTATGGAGTGTTGCCAACACTTCTGTATCGGCGGGTCTCGGGTCTCGGGAGATCTCAGTCCGGCGATCAACGCGGCGGAAACGGAAGAAAGTCTTTCGCCTCATGCATATTTCAGCAGCGCGTTCTGGGTGCGTCATCCAGTGGGGCATGTGATCATAGCTCCGCGTTCGATTTGCATAGTCTGAAGTCGGCCCTCCGAGCATCACATGTGCTCTGAGGTCCGACACGTGAGTCTACAGTCTTGCAACATTCTTTGAGCATATATTTTCAGCGCTTGGAGGGTTTATTAGGTGGGGAACTACTTCTTTACCATAAAGAGGGTGAATAACTTGTAATTTTATATGTTTCGTTATAATTTATATGTATATATAATCTTCTAAATATGTATTTAATTTTTTATGAGTTATATCAGTTACCCACAAATAAATCCTTGAGTACAATATTTATTTAAAGTAAATATAATTTATAAATAAAAGAATTAAGGACTTTTTTTGTACAAGTAAGCTTGAGAAATTCTCCATGTCATTGTTAGTAACTCATTGCCACACGGAAGCCAATGAACTCTCCTCGGAAACTGTGACTTATTCAAATTTCGAAGGGTCACCTCGGCACTCGGTTAAATTCTGCATCTAATACAGTGCGACCCAAAAAAGTAGGCCCAACTGCCGCCCGAACCGAAGAAAGTCGCATACATAAATCATTTTTCGGCTCATAGGCTGGAGCAGCAGCCTCCGCTCCAAGCCGCCGCCGAAGGGAGCCGGGTATTTTTGGACACCGGGTCGCGCATCTCTTGTAAATTTCCGAGGGGAGGAAGTCGGAGGTGCCGTACCCCCGAAAAAAAGAAAAAATATATATTGTATATTTGTAAATGCTGCCGCATCGATTTGCGTGCGATGTGTGTCAAGTAGATGCAATCGCTGGGCGAAGTGATGGATCGATGGATGGATGGATCGGATCGGACTGGAATCGATTAACGAATCGGATATGCCCGCGATGGGGAGCTACTTTCCACCCTTTGACTGGACTTTATGCAGTATTGATACGCGGCAAATTCAAATTGCAGATGAGCAGATCGCGAGCAGGAAGTGGAGTTAATTTCCAGTATCTTAGTGGGGCATGTGAGGCGACTAATTAAGCGGCGGCGAAATCATAACCACAATTAACCGTTGGCCCAACATGTCACCAGGCAATCCTGCGGCGATCGTGGTCCGTCGTCGCCCGATCCCGATCCCAATCCCAATCCTAGGCCTAGGAAACACAGAGCGACATGTCAACTATAACCACCCATCGATCGGGCTTGTCGACAACTCAGAAGAGAACAACCAGCTAACGACAAGTAACAACATTTATCAACGCTCGCCGATCTACAGCAGGCCGGGCACGAAGCCCACGAGGGGGTTAAGCGATGGTACTTGTACCGAGATTGGGATGGACTCGGGTTATGGCAGTTACTTAGACGGGAGGGAATGGCATTGGCAGCGATCTGCCTGCCTCATCATCAAGTTGATGGCCACAGGAGTCCCGCCGTCCGCGGTCTCTTGACTGCACTTAGCGACTACTAACGCCAGGTTTAGCCATGTAACTCAAGAAGGCACTGGAAGAAAAGGGGTTTAAGGCTAAAAAAAGTTAAAGAAATATTTAAGACCTCTTAAGTAAACAGAGGGAATTTATTATAATATTTATAATTATACTTAAACATTTATTTTAAAAAAGAAAACTATTTTTAATATTTATTTTATGAAATAACATACTTCTTGCCAAGCTCAAGGACCTACTGCTCTTTTTTCCAAGTACTCGAAATAAGAACCTATGCGGTCTCCGACTGGCTTTACAGTTAAGGTCGCTGATCGCTGACAGGTTGCCATCCGCGATCCGCGGGCAGATCCGCGGTGTCGAATGCTGGGCACGATCATTTGCATGTGGCCTGGCATAAAGCATCGGGCTTAGGAGCTCGGAGCTCGGAGCTTCGAACTCCGCTGGATGGATGCCAGCGATGGACAGTTGTCGTGGCTGGGCTGTCAGCCGGCGGCGCAATTTCTCTCCGGGATTTGATTTATGCCATGCGATCGCACATCGCTCACTTGTCTTCGCCGAGGCTGGAGTCGGAGTCGGAGTCGGTTTCGGATTTGGATACAGATTTTTACTGCTGCTGCAGATCTGCCGATCATATCTGCTGCTCCACATCAGCGCAGCGATTAAGCAATATGTTTTTCGGATTTCGCATCGGATCGGATCAGACTTACCCACACTTACACCCGCTTATCTGGCATCTCCGGCCGCTTACGAAATCCGATTCGATTCCCAATCCCAATCGAAATCGAAAATCGCTAGCTGGCTGAGCGGAGGCTGAGCTGCCTGGCCTGACTGGATGTGTGTGCGAGTACGAGTACCAAGATTAATGTTGATGCTTTTTCAATTACAACTCTGGCAGCATACAAATTTGGAGTAAAACGTAATCGCTCGTAATCTCAGACGTCCTAAACGACGACTTGGTCCACGATTCCTGCACCATGCTCCTCGATTTTCGACTTTGGCGACTCCGACGACTCGGAGGCTCCTCGACTGCAGGCTTTTCCACTGACTGACTGCCTAAGTGGCTGCTGGCTGCTGGCTGCTGGATACTGGATGCTGGATGCCTGAGCTCGGATTGGATTTCCTAATGTTTGTTTTGCATGAGCTTTTTGTCTTGCCTTCGCGGGAATTTCTTTTCTTTTATTTTTTTTAAATACCCTTACAGGGGGTATTGGGAGATGGAGATAAAATAGACAGAAAGGTGGCATAAGTGTATAAGATGATATATATACTATTGTTCTAACTTCTCTCTTTTCTATTTTAGGAGGAATTTAAATCCATTTTTATAATAAAAACTTAATTAGTTAAAAGAAATCTCTCTGAAGTTTAGGAAAATCTGATTTGATTATAAAATAAAGCAGCTACTACTATTAGGAAATTAGTTAAGAACTATTTATTTAAAATATTTCTTAATATAATATGAGGAAATAAGTAATAGTTTTGTATACTATTTCCCAAATAAATAAATTTAATTAATTCCCTTATTTATCTGCAAAGGGAATCACAAACTTCGACTTCTAAATCTAAGCGTTCTCACTTGTTTTTGTGTGCCGCATGTGACATGCGCCGCTCGCTGATTGCCTGGCCTGCTCCTCCTGCTCCTACCGCTCCTCCTGCACCTCCTAGTGCCCCTCCTGATGCCCCTGCTCCTGTCCCTGTCCAGCCCGCAATCCCCTCCAGATTTGTTGGCAATTACAAATGCCGCAGCTTGTATCTCGGCCCGCCATCGATTTGTATGGCATGGAATGGGCCGCCGCATCGAAATCGGAATCGCATCCCATCCGAGGCTCTCTGGATATGTGGCTTCCATCGATCGCATCTCGTTTGCCTTTGTCAATTGCAATTTGTTATCGCGTTGCCGGACTAATGGGGAGTAGGTCCCGGTCCCCGGTCTCAGGTGGCTTCGGGATCGATTCCAGGCCAGGGATTTGGATTTAAATGCGGATTTCGATGTCGATTTACATGCAGCCAGGCGCAAATAGCGGCTGACTTCTGTGGTCTTCGCTCTGGATCGATGTGATTCCTTGTTGGCTGCCTAAGAAGTGATTAGCCGCAGGACAATGGCAGAAAGGATGCCGCAGCAACAAAGGGCGGAAGACATCACAGGAGTCGCTGGCAGAATTCGCCCAGTAGGTCACTGGGTGAGGGAATCTCGGCCAGACAATCGGGCGACAGGTACAGCCAGCGGTCCTGGCCATTGTCTGCCCCTGCAAGGTGTTTCCTCACAGCTGATTCTTTGTTGGGCGAGTTGCATCTGTACTGCATGTTTTCTTCGCTTTTTCTTCTATTTTTCTTCTATTTTTCTCGTTTTTTTTTGCAATTGCACAAGAGACGCGCTCTGATTACCGAGGAACTGGAATGATTGGCCATTGTCTAGGCCGGTTCCTTCTGGGAATCGGTCTTATTTATGGCCAAAAGGTGTTGCTGATGTCGCTAATGGCTGTCTGCTTACGATACACCCACAATCTATAAAAAATTAGGTCTTATATTCCTCTAACTCTTCTCATTATATATTTATATATTAATTATTATATTCTATTTGATATATTATACATGTAATACTTCTCCAAATACTGCTTCGTGAATGAATTAAATGTACGTGCCCAGGCCAGGACTTAAGCACGTTTAGGACTCCTACCTGTCCTTAGACCTTATCACCACACGGCTCTAATCAAATACTTAAGGACCAACAGAGTCAGGAGATAAACCTCGTCGGGGTCTCGGTGCCGAGCATGCTTCAGTGGTAATCCAATCCAATCAGGACCGCAACTACCGTCTGCTGTCTCAATCAGTGCCCGAAGGACAGGACTCGATAAGCAGCCGTCGCTACGTTTATCACCTGCAGTCCTTTGGGATCCCTTTGGGACTCGGGACTCGAGACTCGGTACGCATGCGCCGAGATCCGTTTGGCAAATATGCTGGCAAAGGATTGCAAAAAGGCATAAACCCAGACTCGACTCGAAAAACCCAGGAAACGTGGAGCGTCTGCGATGTCAGCTAATTAAATATTTGCATTGACGAAAGGTGCAAATCGAGCAACGATACGAATTTATGAAACATTATTGGGGGCGGGTTGAGAGGAAGTCCCCGAAATGGAAAGTGTATGACAAATCGGTGTTCGGTGTTTGCACATGCCAAAGGTGTTTTTCCCGTAAAACTCGATATTGCTATTGTTGTGATTTCTGTTTGTGGAGAGGGTTGGCGGAAACTGTCACAAAGTGTGAGCAGAAGAGTCCCCGAACTGCGGAAGTGAGGTTTCCTGTGGACTATAAGGTATAGCTATATAGGTAATGATCATGGAAAGTGTAACGAAAACACAGGAAGTTGTTTAAAGGAATATTCTTAAAAGAACTCAAGGAAATGAGTAATAGTTCTGTCTATAAATCAAATCTGTAAAAAATGAAGAAGCCTGGTCTTAGGCCCTACTATTTCCTGAATCTGTAATATATTTTAAATAGTAAAAAACCTTTTAAATTTCTCTTTAGTTTTCTATGTTTTATTTTTATAAAAATAGCCTTAGAACTAGCAATAATCTTAACAACGTTGGGCTTAACAGTACTGAGAATACATAAGTTAAGGTAATAGTTAAATGAGTAAATTTGGTCAAATGCTGCTTGTGACAATGGGGCAATATACATGATCTTAGACTAGGAATACGACTGAAATAAATAGCGAGCTGGAGAGTAGTAGTAGCACCGAAACCGAGTCGACTTAGTACAGGCTAGCTTGAGTTATTGTCTGTCTGTTTGGTCTTCGCCAGCGGAATGTTGTTTTCACGGGAAACCCAGAGATCCAGGGTCCTCTACGCAATGGTGATGGTGCAGTTGGAGCTGGAGTGCTTGTTCAGGAGCGACATCCGCGAGAAGGACTTGTGGCACACCTGGCAGGCGTACTTCTTCACGTCCACGTGCGTCTGCTGGTGGGCCCGCAGGTTCGAGCGATCGGCAAAGGATCGCGGGCAGTCCGGGCACTGGAAGGGCTTCTCGCCGGTGTGGGTGCGGATGTGGCCCTGGAGCAGCCACGGGCGCGAGAAGGCCTTGCCGCAGATGGGGCACTTGCAGGGCAGCGTGTGGGTGCGGATGTGCATCTTGAGGGCGCCGATGGTGGTGTACAGCTTGCCGCACTCCTCGCAGGAGTGCGTCTTCTTCTCCTGGTTGCACTCCGCCGCCGGGCAGTGGAACTGCCGGTGCTTGGACAGGCCCATCGAGGTGGAGTACATCTTCTGGCACTCCTCGCACTTGAAGCGGTAGTTCTTGGCGAGGTTGGCCTGGCTGGCCGTCGGAGGGGCGGCGGTCGGAACGTAGGAGTAGCCCGAGGAGCTGCTCACACTGGCGCCGCTGCTGCTGGACCTCGCCTCGTCGAAGAGGTGGAACAGAGCCGGCAGTGGAATGTCGTTGCGCACGGAGAGATCCTCTGGCTCCGATCCGGTCTCCTGGTCGGATCCCGGACTCGAGGGAGGCGTCATCTGCTGGTAGCTGTACACGGACTGCGGCGAGGCCATGGAGCTGGCGGGCGAGGGAAAGGCGGCCAGATGGGGCTGATAGCTGCTCCACAGGGCCGAGATCGGGTTGCAGCCGGCGGCCATCACGAAGGCGGACTGGAAGGGATTGGCAGGGACACTGGTGGTGTAGCCCGTGGTGCCCGCTGTCAGTCCCCGCATGTGGATGTCCGTGGGCTGGTAATCCTGGCTGGTCTCGACTGGCGGCGACAGCAGGCAGCTGGAGCTGGCATGGAGCCTCTCCGGGGTCTTGGAGAGGTTGAGCACGTAGTCGCGCTTCGGCTCCGGCTGCTGCTGGTAATCCTCCTCGCGGCTCCTCTTGAGCGAGAGATCCTGTGGCTGGTCCTGGGCAAACAGCGAGTCCTTGGTCAGGGCCAAGGCCTCCGTTTGCGGCAGACGCTCCTCCACGAAGACGATGGGGCGCTTCTTCAGCGGGCAGCTCTTGTAGTTGGCGGCCATGTTCGATGTGTGAGTGTTGATAGTTTCCGGCACGGAGCGAGATCGATTTATCGAGTGATCGGAGTTTCGCAGATCGGCGATCGGAGCGTGAACTGAGCGGTGTGTGGGATAGTTTATAGATCTTTCAGATGCGTTCTCAACGAGGGCTGAGTTGGCTGTGACAGGTCGAGCGTCGAGCTCGCTCTTTTATACCCCGAGCCCTCGGCCGTCGTCGACGTCGCTGCCTCCGTTTCGGTGGTGGTTCTTCCTCCCAGACACACGCACACGTGTGCGCCGCTACCTAGCAGAGGCGGCAGAGGCAGCACAGGCAGCGGCGGCAACAACAACGGGCGTAGTTTACCCCCAACCCCTATTGCGTACTTCCCTCGCCGCTCTCTACCTGCCCTCTCATTCGCTCGCCTGCACTCTCTCTATCTCTCTGGCGAGAGAGAGGCGCAGGCGCACCCTCCTGATGGAGGAAAAGGGATCCCGATCCCCCGATAACTTATGACAGCTCTTCTCTCTCTCCTCCAATTTCCCGGCCATCGGGAGTGGAGGAGCGCAGCCCTGCTGCCATAACTCCTGCAGGTCCGGAATGCAAGTTATGTCTACCTCCAGCGCCTCCCCTAAGTAATTTTCTATTTTTAAGCACGAGTCAAATTGGGACGAGTACACGGGGAGAACTATTATATCGTATAATATATTATCAATCTAAGGATATATAACAGAGATATTTTAAAGAAAACCGAACATAAAATATATAAAAGAAGCAAACCTCTTCTATATTAATATTATTATTTAAGTTAAGACGAAAGGTGGGAATTTCTATTCACTTATATTGATCATACTTTTATCCCTTGTCCTTATATTATCATAGTTGTAATACATAGGTATTTATTACTTTTAAAAACATTTTGTACTTTACACGACTGTCTCGAACCCGAAGCCTAAAGTATCCTCTTAAGGATTGCCAACCTAAAAATGTAAATATGCTAAATCCAATTGATAAAACCTATTATAACATCAAAAAATATATAATACAACTTTACCACCACTGGATTAGAAGTCAAAGACTTAAGCATCATAAATATATAATTATTAATATTATAAGATCTTAGTAATAGTTTGTAAATAAGATGTTTTAACTAAATAAATAATAGAGAAACCTACCTAAGATTCCACGTAAAATCAGTATTTAATTTTTCTTCCTGTGCATCTAATTTGGGGGTGGTTTCTGCACTTAGATCGAGTGCTTCGAGTACATCTGCCGTGGCCCTATATTCAGGGGGGAGTTGAACCTGAGCGACTTGGACTGACAAAACTGACACCTTGGCATCGCAGCCGCGGAGAGGTGCTCCGAAAATAGCTCTGATAATGAGCCGAATTCCGAGCACCAAGTGTCAACTCTGGGGTGCACTTTCCACTGACTTATGGATCATCTCCAGTGGCTCATTGCCAGCGATCGATGGGAGTTCGGAGTTCTGGCGAGAAACTTTCCCGGGACAGATTTCCATCAATATAGTTCTCAGAAAGGAACTGACGGGAAATTATCTAGTCTCCTGTTAACTTACCTTTGGCCTTGTTACTTTTCCCACGACATATTCACAGCAGATCAATTTCTATTTATGACTTCATTTTTAACACGAGAAAATGCTGAAAACCATTTTGAAACAGTTTTTATGTTTGAACTTAACTTCCTTAAACTCTTAATATGTTTTACAACTTTTTTAAATGCTCAAAATTTTATATTATATATTAATTCCAGGCTAAAGACTTTCCATTTATTAAATAACATTTATTAAAGTCATGTTACCTTAGTAATAAAATATAAAAGGTAGAGTTTATTGCTCAAAAATCGTTATTCTTGAAATCAAGATCCATTTTAGAAAGAAAAAGTTGTAATTAAATTCAGAAAGTTACAAAGACTAAAAAGTAAAAACTAAAAACCATAAAAGACTCAGACTCCTAGCCTCCAACTGTACCCTGGATACATTTCCCACTCGGCTCGCTTTCCACCTCCCCTGATCTTTGACTCGGCCGCACACACAACTTTCCCACCTCCAGACTTTTCCGCCACCCCTCCGGCACCGCTGGCGGCGTGAAACTTTCCCACCTCCCACTCCCGCATGGAGGCTGACGAGCAGACTTCGTGCCCGGGAAAACAGCCAAGCCCGCATTGCCTAGCAAGTCCTCCGGTTTCCCGGCCATCAGAAAAAAACCAGGCGAGAATGTGCGATCGGTGGGAAAATGCGAGAGCGAAAAAACCGTGGCGAGCGGCCGAGCAAACCCAAAAGTTTTGATAAACCCAAGAGGTGACAAAAAATTCCAGCGCGAAATTCCAATTCCCCGCGAGCCTGGCCAATGGCAGAGGGGTGTGATGGCAAAGTGGGAAATGTCGAGCCAATAACCCAGCCGCATTTCCATTTCGTATTTCCCTGCGATGGATTTTCCTCGGCGACGCTCCGGATGTGGATCAGCGGAGGATTTAAAGTAATTTCCCAGCTTATCCAATTACGCAGTCAGCGAAACTCAAGCAAAACACGGAAAGATGGCTGGGGGTTTTCTGCGTGTCCTGGGATCGGACATACCTATCCACATCCTACCTGGTGGGTCATCCCGCTCACCTCGGTTATTACGTGTGTTATTCCGCGCAATTAACGGCCATGACACATCCAGGCACCTACCTAATGATCACCGCGCCGAGCTCGCGGCGGAATGGCCCGCAGGACATTGCCGGATAACCCGCCGGTCCTCCATTCACTCGCCCGGAAAACCCGCACTTGTCGTCCGCGGATACGCCGGAGTACAGGTAATCGCGAAAGTCCCCGGCGGGCCAGTCCCGCTCATTAGCATTAGGTAGATGATGATTTCGGCTGACGAGTTTTCCACTCGATTCATTCATGCGCGGCGTCGGGAAAACCCTTTCGGGGTTCCTCCTTTTCCCCGACTCGCCCGGGATTTCTGCAGGTGCTGCTCTCCGATTTTCCCTCAGTTGTTGTTGTCGATTTTCGCTGACAATGGGCCCGTCCCATTTTTGCACCTTGTGCTCATCCATTTGTTGTAGCTGACAATAAAGAGGGAACACAAGGATCTCTAGGGTTCGTCGGGCATTGTTCCAAGAGGAGCCGAGCGAAACTCGTGCAAAAATAATTGGATCTGGAAAAGGGGAAGAAATCGGTAAAGAAAATTACAAAAGAAGAATGTGATGCAGGGATGGAGAAGGGAAAATGTATTAGACATTCTAGGAATAGTTTTAATGTTGTTAAAGTTTAAAGTAACTGAAAGAGTATGATAAATACTAACTTTAAATAATCAGCTTTCCTTTTTATAATAATTTTAAGAATCTGTTTATTCCACACACTTGAAATATTTATTATATAACATATTTAATCATCTTTTATATACTATCTACTTTCAAATCTCACCAACATATTTGATTCATCTTTTCCCCATCCTGAAATAGAACTGTTTTTACAGCTTCCAAGTCTGTGTGTTCTCTATAAATCGGAACCCCTGCTCCTTCCATCTTAACCTAACAGTACTCGCATCTTGGGCTCACCTGGACCCGGTGCACCTTTTGCAAAAAAATAAAAGTAAAAACCGAGAAGAAGAAAGAAGCGATGCCACCAAAGAAAACAAACTATGGCCCAAGATATACGATGTGTGATCTCGTTGACAATGAATTGTTGATTACTGTCCTACCCCCGGGTCAGGATCGAGGACCGGAGGACGACTGCAGCTCTCGTTGTTGTTGTTTTGGGCTTCTCCTTTTATTTTTTTGGCACGACACAAAGGAGCTGCGATCCATAAATCGAAGATCGGAGAAGCAGGGAAAATCTCTGCCACGGGCTGCTGCGTTGCACAATCAATAGGTCCAGGGGCCACAATGGGCGAACAGTGGAGTAAATGTTTTGAAAAGCCAGCGAAAGGAATTGCTTCCAGGAACCGTCGGGCGATGCCGGCGTATCAATGTCCTTTAGCCAGAAGAAATCAAAAAGTTGGATCACCTGGCCGTATCTGTCGGCGATTATGTGCGGGTTCCATCGCTACCTGTGGCCCATTGTCCTCGCTGCCGAGCAGTGAATGACCCCCGACCCCGGTCCGAAAATCCAGACAGACCCCCAAAAAAAGAAATATCCTCTATTGTCGCAGGTCCTGCACTTGTGGCAGCTGTCTTGACTCTGATTCCCCCTTCGTATCCTCCACGATCCGGCCTTTATTCGCGCAGGTTTCGTGCCTATTCACGGTTCGTTATCCTGTCAATGCAGTGCCGGCATTAGGAGTCCTGTTGTCAGCGTTCTGTCGTCTCCGTTGCCCCCACTGTCCATTATCCTGCGACGGCTAAGCTGATTACAGGACATCGCGTGTGTCCTGCACTAAACACGCTGTTTAGCCTATTACACGTGTCTCCTAAATGAAGTGTGTAAATATTTTTAATTCTGTGGCGGCGATTATGGGTTCCATAAAAAGGGAGAGTTATTTCGGTTAACAAAGGATAGTAGGGGTTAAGGAAGTCATTTAAGGTGTTACAAAAGAGGATATAATATCTTTAAGCTAGAAATGTTTTCGAAAAGGAAGTCTGCTTTGATGCTATATTTGACAGAAAGAAATTCATTATAATATAAAATAAGTAAAGTCTTTATAGTACTTATAAGTATTTATACTAAAAAATAAAATATAATCAAAGAGGTTTGCAATTTTTCCAGAGAAGGGGTTTAATGCTAATTCAAATAACAAAATTTCTTTTAATAATTTCTTTTAAGTTTCCTAATTAGTTTAATACTTTTTTTACAATTTTAAAACCCGCAGATGTCATAAGCCCCATTTCTCCATAGACTTCCTTAGGAATCTTCCTCCCGGAACCTCAATAATCTTGATATATTGGACATCTCTCGCCCCTGCCAGCCACACACCAAGTTATGCCAGGTCAGGCTGAAGGAACTCCCCTATTAACAGCATTTCCAACACCTTGTGGCAGGACCTCGGACCTCGCCAAGAAGGATGCTCCTTGGGCAGCCTGCAAAAAAAAACCCGCACAAAGATGTTAAGGAAAAAATCATTGCACCGGGCGGGCGGGTGAACGGCCAACAACAATGCGGCCAAGGAAACCCAAAGGACACCGTCGCATCTGCGCAGGCAGCACAAATCAGGACCAGAGCTCCGAGCTCAGGAATCACAATTCGGCGCTGGAAATATTGTCAACTCGAGGGTGGCGCGTTGGTGGCTTGGCATTGACAGCTGCAGCTCAGCCCCGGACTCTTCTCCTTTGGCGCGTCTTCGACTTGGCTTGGGTTTTCTGATTTCCAGTTTGTCAGTTATTTTCGGTTTTTGGCAAGACGTGCATCTGTTTGCCCTCAGCCCAAAAAAAGAAAAAAATCGGTTCTTGTCGACTCGGACGTTGACTTGCATCTGCGGGCGCACAATAGCGAGTGCCAAGGAGGGGAAGATCATCAAGTACACCATCAGAAAAAAATATTTGGAAATTAAATCAACATTGCATAGAGTTATATAAATTTTATACTATTTTTAAGCATATAAATTAATGAGCCATCAGCTATAAAGAAAAGGTTTCCAGTTATATTTCTGGAGATAATCGTTTTATAAAAAATGTAATCACAGATTATTTTATTTGTACAATTTTCTTATAGAAACTTATTTATTTGAAACTGTCTTTCAAATTAACCCCAAGCTCTTTCTCCCAAAAAACGACTTGAGAAATATAAATACACTTAATAGAATAAATTATATATTTAGAAAATCTAATTTATTTAGTAAGACAGTCTCACAACTACCTATAGTATTCCACACAGAATTAAATTAAATAAATTTAATTCACAAATTATATTTTTACCCCCATTTCCCCCTATTCCTCTCTCAGTGTAGGGAAGCCTTCACATTCATGATCATCATCGAAGTACGAGTAATCACAGCCAGAGCACAGGACACAACAATAGTGCACCGTTCAAGATTTTTCAGCATTTTTTTTGTATTTTTTGGCGGCATGCCGGGCCCTACCTGGGCCACATCCTTTGTCGACTCCTGGCCCTGCTCTTTGATTCCGAATTGTGAATTTCATTGCCCGACTGGAGGCTGTGTATCCTGAATGCCGTCGGAATTTGAATTGGACTTCTGGGGTAATGCAACCGCAATTGTTTCGCCGCTTTGTATTCCTCGCTGGCGTTTTGGCATGTGCAGGGATTCGTCTCGAGTCTGCTACTCATTTGAGTTCCGTTCTCGAAGCCCTTTGTTAGCGGACGTTATGCAGATGCATATTCCCGGAGAGCATGGATCCCGAGAGTTGCATCACAGCTGCCCGACAAACACCGGCGGCGTCCTAGCGGAATTAACGGAGATCGCAAGATCGAGAACGGAATAGCTTCAGAATTCCACGTGTAATTCTTTGGAGTATTTTGTTTCGATATGGTAATTATGAGAAGTATGCTATTATTGGGTATTTACTGTTTACTGTTCCGCATCTGCGGAAGTAAAGGCAGAATTCTTTTATAATAAAAAGATCAAAGAAAAAAACGTAGTAATAATGGCTTTAATATAATTTAAATGTAAACCTCATCTGTTTTTATAATTTAAAATTAAGCAGAGGAGAGAAAACAATAAGCTTTTAGCAATATACAGCATTTTTTATGAAAACCCTAATCCTATTAAAAATAATATTATAATATGTAATACCAAAGCCAATTCCCTTCCCAAAAATGTGATATTCATTGGAGATTCCATTTGGCCTGTGATTTCCCAGGAAAATGTCCCGCCAGAAACTCCCAAATTCGTGGGAAACCCCTGACCACATCGCATCCTTCGCAGGAATGGCCAATCCTTTAAGTGAACTCGCATAATGTGCCCACATTAACACCACTCCAATCCGATCCGATCCGAACTCAACGATTTAAAAGCGACAACAATTAGGAGGGAAATGAAGATTTCACTGGAAATCCCTGGCAAACAATGTGCCCCGTACTTACAATTACAAATTATACACGGCTCTGTCTGGGGGCGATTTCCTGACTAATGATCTCGGATAGTTATCCCCTTTATTAATAGGTGACACAAGTAGTCTCCGGGGCGGGGAGTGAGAGCAATCCATCGAGTGCAGCGCGTTCTAACGATTTACATGTCAAGTTGACGCGACTCGTCCTCCTGAGACAATGGACTGGCGCTTCGTGTGTGTCCAGGTGTCCCCGCAACCGCATCGATTTGGGCTTCGATCGGGGTTTCACTTTCATTTGTCACTGCTGTCCGACACCTTGTTGTACGGAGAGATACCCATCGGGTACGACGAACCCCCCTTTCGAGGCGAGCAAACACAGTTGCGGCGGTTTCAAAACTCCGATTATGCTCGCGTGATAATTATGCATGCAATCGTAAAGCTTCCCTCTCTGGGTCTTTGGATTTCTGGATTGGGGTCCGGCCTGGCCCGGCTTTATCGGTCGACGACAATCGGTCTCATTGTTTCCGTTTCCCACCGTCTGCCTTTGTAGGAACTGCGTCTTTGGAAATGCCCCTTTCCACTGTCCACTCCCCACTCCCGACTCCAAAATCGTCCAGCTGCGGCAGTAAATTTTATGTTTAACTACGGTCCGACATTTGTGCTATTTAACCTTTTTGTGCCCGGCCATGAAAGCTCGCTGGAGGAGATCCCTATCCCGATCTTCGACCCACGTGCGACGCTATTTGCCCTGGCTTTGGTTCCGCATGCTAATGGGTGTCGGGATTGGCAGGGTGTTCAAATAGAAGCAAGTACAGCTCACTTGCAACCTGTAATTGGAAGCTTGAAACCCCAGTAAGCTGCCTCTCCACTGACTGATACCTATTTTGAGTCTCTCCAGTGTGGGAATCATTTCATCAGCCACATCAGCCTCAGATACCTCCAGGCTAGGCTCACAGGCAAATAGACTTAAATTTCGACAAGTTGCACAAGATGGAGGAGTACTCGCGCGAGCCGTGTCCCTATCGCATCGTCGACGACTGCGGCGGAGCCTTTGCCATGGGCAGCATCGGAGGCGGGGTCTTCCAGGCCATGAAGGGATTCCGGAACGCGCCCCAGGGCATCGGACGGCGGTTCGCCGGGAGCGTGGCGGCCGTGAAGGCCAAGTCGCCGGTGATTGCCGGCAACTTTGCGGCGTGGGGCGCCATCTTCAGCGTCGTGGATTGCAGCCTGGTGTACATGCGAAAGAAGGAGGATCCTTGGAACTCGATCATCAGCGGGGCCGTGACCGGAGGCGTCCTGTCCGCCCGGAACGG